>WUQG02042359.1:0-10617 GCA_011317285.2 Androctonus mauritanicus | reverse complement strand
TTAATTATTAATCCAATAGATGGTGGCACCATAGTTCAAATTAAATATTAATTATTAATTATACAGTTTATTCCAAACTTATTCACCAGGGGGACTTAGTGCTTGTTTCGGCTTTCGTTTGTGTTCAAATTATTCTTGTATTCTGCAACTTAATACCAGAATATATACAGTTTATATTATTGTTTAAATTTTTTTACAACAACAATTATATAATTTAAGTAAACTCTACATAAATTTGCATAATTCATATTTTGTTATCTGATAACATTAAGTACTATGTAAATCAGGGAGTATCTGAATAAAATTTATAACAAATTTTTTTATTTTCTTGAATACATGGAAAGATATGTCAGACTCCATTACTTAATCAATCTAAATTTTCTCATGGAGGGAAGCAGAATTCATTCAACTGTGTGACACAAAAAGCAACTGAAAATGCACTATATCCTCTGCAAGTAATCTGTTATTCTTCTGGCAGGATCCCTTCCCTCTTTTTTCCTATATTATTTTCAATACATTCTTCACTTTTCAAAAGGCTGAACTGTGGAGTATGCCCAATTTTTCATTAAGGTAAAACCAATTTAACAGATATTTGATTTTATTGATCCTTTATATTAAAAGATATTTATTTCCCAATATGTATTTGTTAATCCATAATTTCTTACAAGACTGCTTCGTACACAGTTACTATAGTTTCTATAAAACGAAAATTGTTTGTTTTATTGAAGGCCTGAAGATGGCAAAAAATTGTATTTGCCAAAAGTGTTCGCCATAATAAAGTGTAGAACCCACAACTGCTGAGTGTGTTTCATTTTATAGAAACTATATGTATTTGTTATTTTGTATAATATTTTCATATAATTGTTGTACCATAAATTACATAAATTAGTAGTTTCCAAACTTTGTATAGCAATGGCCACTTACAAAAAATTCATTGCAATCTCTTTTTTCATAATCTATATACATATTTAATACATGAAGTCTATGATAATCGACATTTATGCAAGAACTTTTTTTAAAAACATCCACCAACTTTTGTCATTGCTTCAAGCTCCTAAGCAGATCATAACTCAAAAGTGTGATCTTACATGTACCACAGTCATTGCAGACTGTTATTGTATATATGTATATATATATATATATATATATATATGTTCAAGTATGCCTGACTACTATTGTTATGGCTTGTTGTTTCTGTAAGTTTTTTCTGTTGTTGATTTAAGTATGTGTCTTTTATTAATAGTTATTATTGAATTTTCAAATATTTTCTTAATTAGTACTTTTTAAGTTTTATAATTTTTATTTTATTTACTGCTTTTTACGTTTATTATTTTATTTACCCTAAAAGAATTATTTTATTATTAATAAATGTTCTCTTTATTTGAAATGGTAGCTAATTCATTCACTGAATTAGCTACCAATGTGTGATGAATAATGACTATTAAATTAAGAGAAAATAGAAATATTTTAGCAATGGCCATATTCCAGATAATATCATTCAATTTCGTTCCTATGAATGTTATAAATAACAAGACAGTGCAAACAAGACAGTGAGGCAAGACACAAAGGAAGCAATCAAATAATAGAAATGAATGTTTTATATACTTGGAAAATGGTGGAAGTTCAATTGTATTAATTGGAGATTCAGACTGGATTCAGCTATAGAATTGTTTTAGAAATACAAAAAAAGATCATGTCTATGACATGAGATTAAAAGAATACCAAAAATATACAATCATTTCTTTCTAATAACAAATCAACTACCTTGTCAACCACACTCAGCAAACCACCTCTATTGGCAAATCCATGAAACATGAGAAATAACTCGACTACAATGTAGACAGGCTGCAGCGCAGTGCAATGCAAAGCAAAGGATGCAAATTTTTTTGTCATCTTTGCTTCACTCCACTTCGGATTCAGTGTGTCATGGCCTTTATACTCTAATTAGTGCTGCATCTTTTATATTAAAAAGTCTGCTAAATTTTCATTTAAATGCACTAATAATAAATGCATTACTACTACTATATTATATTTGCTTTAATTACAGGGTTATTATTTTACTATATTAAATTTGATATATTTTTTATATATTCTATATTATTACTGCATTATATTTGATTTAACTATAGTTATTACTTTAGTGCATTAAATTTGATATTTTCTATATTTACTATATATAATGTTTATATTTTTGTAAGGATCTGCAATGTATGACCAACAATGGCAATAATGTCTTGAATTTAAAATCCCATTTTCTAATACCAATGTGAGGATTTGCAATGATATGCCAATACATTTATTTGATTATCAGTATTGTCAGGAAATGACTGTTATATTATCGGCACATAGATAATAACAGTCAACAAGTGGCACAGGGATTCAGGACAAGAGAACTGATTCAAATGCATATAAAACAATATATATTTATTTATATAACAGGAAAATAGAAATACAGAGCAACAAACAAATAAATACAATTAAAAATTATTAATAAAATACTAGATTTAAACAGAATGTGTACAGAATAAGAATGAAAGCTACAATTTTAATTAGATTTTTAATAGAGGAGAAAACTATTTGATGCAGGAGATCATACTTGGAGAGACAAGATCTGCTTTTTCATTCTTCCATTATTTTTACATTTTAGTTCCCTAATCCTCATCTGATGAATGATCCAATAGGACAGAATATGAATTTGCCATTCTCTCATTACATTTTTCTAAATTCTTTTTAATGTCCTTTCTATCTCCCTCTTAATAAATTCTTGTTTGTTTTTTTCAGAAAGTAAACTTATCCCCTGCAAGTATCTTTTTTTGTTTAGATGAAATATGATTTGATTTACTTTGTTTTCAAACATTTACATTATTGTTTGATGCAAGGCGATATTTCTACTTCCCCCTCTCTCACAATCTCTCTTCCCTCTTTTCAATTTTTAACAAAATTTGTTAAATAATTTTAATAATCAGAGTACAAACTTAAAGGAAAATTTTTTAACTACTCATTTTGAAGCTCTATCTAAGTCTTACTGGACTCTTATTTATAATTTATTTATAATTTCTTATTCTTATTTGTTATTTATAATTTAGCCAAAACCAAATCTCTGATACAAGCCAAGAACATATTCTTAAATTTAACTGCTATTCCAACATTATTTGTTTCTAACTGCTTAGAATATAAATTTATATAACATTTATATATTTATTTAGAAACTATACAGATAGTTTTCAGCTGATTGATAAAAAGGATCAAAAATATTATGTAATAAAATTTTTACTGCCAACTCATGCTTATAGCCACATTGATATCTAATTAACTTAGATAGATAGATGAACTTTAATGATAAATCTTCCAAATCAAAAATTCTAGTTTTTTTAATTAAATATTTCTATCAAGATCTGAAATATAATGCAGTAATAATCTATTCCTCTAATCAATCTAATTTATTTTTTTAAATCTTATATTTGAGGTAATACAATGTATCATTTCATTTTTAATTATTCACATCTTTAAACTATATTAAATACAAAAATAAAAATCATGAACTCAAATTTTATTATATTAATTGAAATTTGATTTAAATATAGAATACCTTCTTTGATGTTAAGCTTTCTTTTCTTTTTAATAGAAGATTATGAATTGGAAAATTTATGTCTATTGCTGCTAAGGTCATCTATTAAAACATCCAAAAATTAAATAATCTTAATTAATCTGTAAATAAATAGTAAAAAAATTTAATCTAACACTTTCATCTGCAGCTGATTCTGGCCATCCAATCCACTGCTGAAATCTCACTGGAATGTTTGTAACAGCATAGATATCTTGTTTAATCTTAGATAGAGAATATAATTAATAGCTTTAAGAAAGTTATACTTCATATATAAAATTATAAACAGAAAATTTTATTATGATTTTAATTTTCATACTTTTGATAAAAGCTAACCTCTTGAATAGTCTTGGATCCTGGGAAACTCAATGTGTAATCTTTATTATTACTTTCATCAGTTATGTGCAACTTGAACATCATATTCAATTTGTCAGAAAATGAAAGTCTAAAATAAATTTATTAAAATATACTTTATTAAATATTCAGATAAATTTTATGTTTCTACTCTAATAAACAAATGTTTTTAATTGAATATATTTAAATATATGATAAATTCAAATATAAATACAAAAAAGCATTTTAATATTTTATTTTTTAAAATATAAAATTAATAGTAAACTTCCAATCACAAATAGTAATTAAACTGAACTAGAAATGATCTATGTTTTAAAATATAAAATCATATCTTGAAAGTATATTATTTTCTTCAAAAATAAAGCTACCAATAAAATATAAAAAGGATGTATTTTAGATTTCTATTTGATTCATACAAAAAAACTTAAAAAGAAACTATTCATTTATATTAAATTGGACATATTTTATATGCAATTAATGTTTGTTAATATTGTAACAACTCTTGATAATTATTTAACTTTTTCAAGAGAAACCATATCTTATATATATACAGGTAGAAGCCACTTATTGCAATTGCAGATATTGTTATCAAGCATTTAATGTTATCAAAATTTACAGTCCCAAATCATCCATATTCAAATGCATTATGAAAACTCTGCTTATAGTAATCAGAATTTCAATTATTGTCATCAGAATTGATACACTGTTATAAAATACTGTATTTAAAACTAATAAAATATTGCAGATAATGCTAAAATATTGGATAAATCTATTGAACTAAATATTATTATTTGTTAATCATTCATTTATTGTTTCATTTTCACCAAAATTTAAATAAAAACCAAGAAAATCCACAGATAAACACTTGTCCTCCATTTAAAATAATGCAGATTTAACTTAAGCAGAAAAATCTGATTTGTATGCATTTTTAATTAATAAATATTAGATCGATATAAGTTTTTGATTTAATAAATTCATACAGACAAATATGATTGCTTTTCAAAACTTTACAGCAATTTTAGGTGCCCATTGATGGTCTTGCCCTTATGAATGGTATGACCTCACTGTTGCCAGATTTGATGATTTTTATATTTTTTTGAAGACGAAATATATTGTTTAAAATTGCTGATGTAGAGATTTAGCAACTTTATAATTCCTTTTATTGAAAAAACAAAAAAATTATTTTTGAAATAAAAATTTTCTTATTATTGCTTTAATATTTTGTGATTTTCTGTAAACTGGAATTAGAAACATTAAGTATAAATCATTTCAATTCACTTTTTCACTTAATTGATTATATAATATACAGTATAAAATTCATCAAGTGTTCATCGATCCGTTATAGAGCTTTGTATTATTATTATTATTATTATTATTATTATTATTATTATTAATAGTGTTATCTTTTAATCTAATTTTCATTTTTTTTTTCATTTTATATAGCCCCACATCTATAATTTTCCCAAATCCATAATTTTTCAGGAGTCCCAACAGAAACATTGAATCGAGGTTATACTGTATATAACAGCATAAGTATAGCATATACTGTATAATCAAATAAATTGAAAATTCTATTTCTTTGACATGCACAGCTTAATGTTATCAATCAGTTATTGTTATCAAAATAGATCAGTCCAAAGTAATTCTAATAAGTGGCTTCTACTGTATAATAAGTAATGAAAATAATTAATTATTATTTTTAAAATTATTCAAAACACAGAGTTGTTATAAAATAACTGATCCTATTCACAGGCTCAATGAAGCAGATTTTAATCAACATATGACACTAAAACTTGGTATATATGCTAATTAGACCATCGAGTTGAATTTCTGATGAAAAAATAAGATAAATTAAAATTTTCATCACCAAACAAAAATATGCTCCTTTCAGATGAGAAATATATTCAGAAATGCAGTATTATAATAATAAGACTTCTGTATGTCTTGTACATTTGAAGAAAGATAAAGATGGACAATTGGATTTATGAACATGTTTCACAAATATTTAAATTGAAGCAGTAATCAACATTTTAAATGAATGATTCAGGTCAATGTCAATATATCCAGTTTTGTAGAAAGAGTATCAGATCATAATTTGAAAAATTGGTGCTGTAAACTGAGAGTGAACTTCAATTTCAATACTTGTGAAACATGTCATGAACCCAATAGTTCACCTTTCTTCAAATTTATTCACTATTCCTCCCATTTTTGTCTGAACCACACAATCATTCTTAAGGTACACAATAGTTGCAATTAAATATGTATTATGTAATTTTCAATGAACATAGTATTAGTTATTCTATGAACTTTAAATATCTGTAGCTTTCATCTCATCAGCAGTCTGCTGATAAATGTTATCTGTTTAGAGATTTTTTAAAGTGCTCTATTGATTGGTGCTATGCATTTTCAGCAATCAAATTCACAAAATTGTGAAGGTCTTTTGTCAGATGATTTTGCTACCTTAGAGTATTAGGTCTCTACTTACGATGCCTCAACTTATTGATCCTCTACTTATGATGTATACTCAGAGCAGCAGTTATATTTAATAATCATTAATCATACTTCATTTATAATATAGCAATATAGTGGAACACTGTTCTGTTATTTGATTTTTATCAAATAGTGACAAAAATATTCCATAAAGCAAAGATGAATTTAATAAATTATTGTGAAACATAAATATTAAAGCAAAACTTGAAGTAAAGATAGAGCTACTTCAAAAATTAGATAAAATCAGAATTTGTTTAAATTTGGAAATTATATAAATATAAACAATATAATGAATCAAATGATGATTTATTGTAAATATATTTTTTGCAATATACCTGTTATAATTTCATAAAATGCAGAATTCCTAAACATTGAATCTAACTCTATAAAAAGTTTTCATTGAATTTCAAAAATTAATAAATAGTTTGCCTATAAATATTAAACATTTTTTTCCTAATCTTCAAGTTATGAACATAACACACAAATTTTGATCACACATTGAAAACCATTGTTATAAGATATCTAGAAGTATTATACTGTATAATACAGGCAGTCTTCAAGTTATAATCACTCATAAAGATGATATAACCAGTTAATTGTGATTGATCATTAAATTCAAGTTCTTGATCCAATGCTATCATTCAGGGAAAGCATTCTTTTTTGTGTCAGATTCTTGTAGTTTTTTATTCTTTATGTTTAAGATAATGTATAGTATCCTATTAAATATTAATAATGATAAATACATAAATTTTGGGCATTTGCAACTTATAATCATTTCAATTTATGACAGCAAGGTTCAAAACTGTAAGCTATTGTAAGTCAAGGATTGAATCAATTAGAAATTTCAAAAATTTAAAAAATTCCAATTATAAATGGAGCTTTTTTGGTATTTTTTTTGATATAAGCTTTACCATCTCAAAATCCAAACAATGTGTTAAAAACTGTACAATTTTTATATTTGCTGCTAGAGCATTTTTATATCATAATGTTTAAAATACTTAAGATTTTGAAATTTTCTAAAATTTCAAAATTAAATAGCATATTTGTTTATACAAAAATTTGCAACTTGAGGAATAGATACATAATAAATTGTAATTTTAAAAATAAAACAATCTGTTGTTTTGAACTAATTAGGACTTAAAAATTAATTCTTTATTTTATAGAAATAATTTTACTTACTGAGTACTAGACATGCTTTGTGCTTCTGTAGTTGAAAGTATGAGATTTGTATGAGAAGGAAGTTTTAATGTTGACAAAATTGTCTAATAATAAAAACAAAATTGATTCAAAAATTTTTCATTGGTCATCATAATTTTTTAAATATTGATATATGAAATAAAGATATTTCTATTCTTTACAATTAAAACATTTTTTATAACTGAAAAATTTAAACAAAAAAATACAATTATTAATAAATTCAGAGAAGCAAAGAATAGTTAAGTAAAAGAATGTTTTGTTCAAATAATAATAAATCAATAATTTCACTATGTATTCAATAATATTTTTAATTTAATAATGTTTTTATGATAATTTTATAAATTATTATTATTATATATTATAAAACAGTTTATAATTTTCAAATGAGAGTACTATATAAATATACTTTGCTTTGTTTATAATATATGAAATAAGGCAAGAAACTAGCACATTAAGCAAAAAGAAATAATTTAATATGATAAACGTTTCGGACATTATATTCCGTCCCTCATCAGTACCATCTCTTAGTAAGTGACAGTACTGATGAGGGACGGAATATAATGTCCGAAAACGTTTTACTGTATTAAATTATTTCTCTTTGCTTAATGTGCTAGTTTCTTGCCTTATTTCATACATTTTCAAATGATTAATAATTACAATTTTAAACAATATATTGTTTTATTCAATATATTGTTTTATTCAATATATTATAAGATTAATTTAAATTTAAATAAAAAATTTTATTCTTTAACCTGTAGCATGCTATTGATGGATATGCCATTCAATGTCATTTATCACCAGAGACCATTGGCATAATATCTCACATGGCAGGAACAAACAATAGAATTTTCCAACTGCAATTTGGCAGATCCCAATCAGTTTATTGAGTTGTGTTTAGGGTTTTCAAGAAAAGAGCATAATGATTTTTTGATCATGTTTCCTAAATATTTTCTGGTTGAAATTTCTTATTTTGAAAAGTTTTTTCAAAAATTTGTTTGTTTTAATGTTTTTCAGAAAATTTGTATTCTTTCCCTTCATTCTGTATAGTCTAGATTATTGTATTCATGTTGTTCAGATTATATGTTGAAAAAATTTTAATAATCAAGTTTATTACAAAAATCAATTTTTTATAGTATGAACAATAAAACATTAAAATTTAAAAAATTATTATATATAATATCAAAATTTTCCTTTATTCTAATAGACAATATTTTTTATTAATCATTGATTTTTTTTACTTCATTTTTAATAAAAGTGCCATTAAAACAGTTATGACACTTTTATTGTTGCCAATCCTTTCTTACCAAGCCTACTAAACTCCAGAAAGTGTCATGTTAGGAATAATTGAGAGTCAACCATCACAGGTCCAATTAGAGCAAAGTAAAGAATATTGTGAATGCTTATATATGAGAGGAGACCATTTCCATAAGTGTTTTTTTATATAAATTTGATAATTAAATATTAAAATAAAAATTACTTGAAAAGAAGAAAAAATATGTCTCTAAATATAATTATTGATAATAATGACAATATTTTAATAAATTTATGTAAATTTTGAATTAATTGCACAACATATCTTAATTAATATTCATTAATCAGAATTTGCATATTAATTGATTTATCATCAGTTGTTTTTTAAATATGTCAAATTTTCTTCATTCATGACTTATTTTATTCAGAGGACTAGGTGCTATCCAAAAATATGAATTACTTTATTGGATGGCTAAAGCTTTATATAAAAAAAAAATTTGTTTTTTGCAATGTCATAGTCAGAACAAACACTTCTGAAAAAATAAAACTAAAAAAAATGCTTACATGTTTGCTTAAAAAGAGAACAAAAAACAAAATTGATTGTAAAAATTTAAAAAAAAATACAGGAAAATTATTATTTAGATATATAATATTCTCCTTTTCTAAATAAAACATTATTTCATCATTTTTCAAAAAAAAAATTTCAATTTCTGGTCTCTAGCTGGTCAAGTGAATCACCAACTTGGATCAGAAATAGAGAAAATTTGGCTTGGTAATACAAAATAGTTAGATTTAGAAAATTTTAAATATATTAACACATTCTTCAACAATTATCAAGAGAAAGAAAACAAATTAGTATGTACTATGGGAAAAAAGTATGACATGATTATAAAACACATGATTTGGAAAATATAAATGTTGCCTATTTATGATCATTCAATTTATGATAAACTGATCTAAAAGTGATTGCTACAAGATATAGTATATCCCATCTATGATATGGAAATTTAACTTCCACTCTCTACTATTACTACTAAAATTACTATTATCTTTGATCATTTTTAATTTATGATTTTTTTGACTTACAATGGGGCTATCAAAATATAACTCCATTGTAAGTATAGCAGCTCCTTAGTATCATATATCATAATATATTGTGATGATAGATATCAAATAGACTTTAAATTTATAAATAGAAAGTTAATAGTAATAGTAAAAACAATAACCCCTCCTGAATCCTGATAACCTACCTCAAAATGGCAGAGATCCCTCTGCCATTTTGAGGTATGTATGTGGGCAGAATGGGCAATGCATGTCAGAAATAATATTTCTAGTAGAGTCACCCAGGGCGTGAAGGCTATTCCATTATGCTCAACTAAATATTAGCAGGTATCCCCACTTTGATGGTGTTTTATTAATATACAATGATGCAAAGCAGAAAGCAAAAGCATACAGGCTCAGACATTGCATGGATTAACAAGTCCATGTCTGTGAGTTAGGCAGAGGCTCACATTCGGAAAGTTTACTACAGTTTCCCTTGCCCACTGGTGGTGAAAGCAGCATCAACCCGAGTCTGGCTACTGCAATAACATTAACAGTAGGGAACAAGTCACCACATCAGAGCCCAACCAGCCAAAGTGTTTTCCAGGCAACTCAGCCAGAGACCACCAAGGCTGGAAAACCACGCCAACGCATGAAATGGACAACAGATATGAATGAAT
>WUQG02042348.1:0-10617 GCA_011317285.2 Androctonus mauritanicus | reverse complement strand
ATTATGTGTATACTTATATAAAAAATAATTCCAGTTCGCTTACCGTTGCGCTCCCTCAAGTTCCGCTCACTGTCAAATCTGAAGACTCCTTAAGTCGTTAGTTTTGACTCTCACCATCAAAACTGACGACTTGAGGAGGCTCATCTAAAATTTTCGCTCGGGGCGCTGAAAGCTCTAGAGCTGACACTGTAGTAAGATTAATATTTTTGAACTTTGAACAGTTTTTTAAATATTTTTCAAAAATTTTCAGCTGCAAATCACGTTTTCGAATTGAAATCTTCCAAAAATCTATCGAAGATGATTATTATTTACGATACAACATAGTTGTTTACATTTCATATTTATTAAAATATTATGAAGCATAATATATTTAAGGACTTATTTTCAAGAAATATTATATACGTATTGAAGAAATATTTAAATTTTCATTGAGTTCTGAGATTAAACTAAAAACTACACTATATGATTTTAAGTAGTTTATTCAGTTGCCTGACTTGTGATTCGGATAATATAAGTACTATACTGTATTTTAGTATTTTTCACTCAGATTTAAACATATTTTGTTCATATTTTGGATTAATTTGTTAAATACAAAAAACGATATTTTTATTTGTAACATATTTAGATTATATGTTGATGAAATTAGAATAGTAGGCCTAGTAATTATAGAATATGAAATGCTATGTTTTAAAGAATTCACAAATATACTTTTCATGAAACATCTCTACTGTACCAATCAAAAAAGTAATTTTAAATATATATATAAGGATTTTAATTATTCTTTTTTTTAGTGAATGTAGAGAGATATAAAGAGTTGATAAAATCTTTCACTACTGAATACCACGAATCCTGAAGTATCCAGTTTATAATTGATTGATTTAATTGTTTTACACTAGATATGCTTGTATAATATTCTGAAATGTTTTCATTATAACTCGATTTGCTGGTTTAATTCCTTCGTAAATATAATAAATAATAACAATAAGATTATTATTTCTTTATTTATCCATTTCTTAATTATATAAAAAGAATATCTATATGATATTCTCTTTTTAAAACAAAAATAAAATTTCTGAAATGCAACCATTTTGAATCATCATCCATTCCAACATCAAATTTCTCTCTCTCTCTTCGATAAGAATCCGGCAGTGAATTAACTTTTAGTTTGATATCTAATGTGTTCTGAATGATTTATTTAACCAACTCTACTCATGCATTTTCTTTTATTTTATATTTTCTAATAGAAAACTTTTATGATTTATAATAATCTTCACTATTTTATGTGCCGTGAATGACAGTATTCTAGAACACCACCTATTTCCTCTCAACTGAATCGAGTATTTATATCTATTTTTCTATGTTTCCTCCTTCTATACCCGTTATAAATATAAAAAAATAAAATAAAAAATACTCATCCAAAATTTTTCTCTATAATAATTCGCTTCACTGATTTTTCGGCTTAATCGTAACATAAGTACTTACCTTTTATTTTACGCAACATCACTTTATTAAATGTATTTTGAGCGAAATTGTCGATTTACTTCTCTTATTTTATATGGAATAAAAGGCGCAAATAAGTATTTCTCTCTTTGTTTTAAAAAATGTGTTGGAAGGTCCGAAATACCAACCATTAAAATTTAATACAAGACTAAAATTAAATTCGCATTCTATTCCATAACAACAAAATTAAATTTAATGTTCAAAACAACCTGAGCAAAATATTATTTATACAATAATCAGATTTGTAGAGAAAATTTCTGGTTGAGAAGACTGAAAATTTTCATAGCTTCGGGATAAAACATTTAGTCCATCATTCAAACTTTGAAGTGTATACTTTCAAAAGCAACCGACTATATACAACTTGTGCAGCCAAACGTGTTAACGACAAAATATCAAAGACTATTTTGCAAAAAAAAAATCTACACAAATTTTATAGAATACCGGATTAATTAATTAAATATTCTTCTCTATCAATAGAAGTCTAAAACTATTTATCTATGATTCATCTCTACATAACCGATGGAAGTTGTTATACTTCATTCATATCCTTTCGCTGTTTATTATGCGTTTTAATAAACTGTGTAAAGATGAATAATACTTATAACAATATTGTTTATTATAAGATAAAATTTTTGTTGCACAATTAACAAGTCGATATTTAAATTTATTATTTGAATTTTAATAATTAAACGACCGCAACACTTCAAAAATGAGATATTAACTTGTCAGATAATTAATTAATTTAATTAAAATTCATTTAAAGAAATAACTAATTAATAATAATAAAGATGACAAAGATTGTACAAACAGTTTTAAAATAAATATTTATTCTGTTTCGCATCACTGTTATAACTAAGTTAAAAGATTATGTAAAATGTTTTGTATATTAATAGACTTCATCAAATTAACTCCTTCAATGTTTATTGAACAATTTCTAAAATTGCTAACATTTATAATTTAAACGTTTAGTTTCTAATTATTTTATTTACTCATAAAATATTTTCTCATATAATGTGTAGAACGAGTCAACACATTTATAAAAGTTATAAATGTGTATTTAAACTATATACAATATTTCAAATTTAATAATATTTCTCGGTTATTACTCGTGCTTAAAAGTTTCGCCAAAATAAAATATGTCGAAAATTATAAATATTATTTAGCGATTTTGAAATTAGATATTTTTTAGTAATTATTTTCATTTTTTCCTGCCTATTTTCCAAAGGAAAGCACTCTATGCTATATGCCTGATTTGTATTATCACTGATAACTTTTGAACTACAATAACTAGTAATTTTTTGTGTAATTTAATATTAATGTTCTGTCATTAAAGGCAAAATGTGATGCTCATTATTTAATTCTCCAGCTTTAGCCATTTAAAAATTGCGAATATTCAAACTTCTATGATACTCTCCTAATATATCCTGAACTATCCATTGGATTTCGAAGATATTTAGCACAAAGTTGATCTCCATAGCATATCAATTGATCTTTCATCTTTAAACTTTTAAAAATGGCGAATGTTCAATTTTTTAAGTTTTCCCTATAGTAACTCTGGAACTATTTAACGGACTTATATGGTATTCACCATAAAGGTTGTGCTATCGAAGATGATTCTGATTAATTAAATTGGACGACTTATTCTTTCCACAATCACTTGTTATAAAATTAAATTATTAAATTAATTAATCGGCGTTAAATTTTGTTTCCTTTCTGGATAAACATGACTTTCGAAGTTAAAAAATATCTTTGACTGGTAACTTAGAAAAATGATTCGATTTTAGTGAGTTCAAAAGTTTTTTATTATTGTTTAAGTTCTCAATATTTCGCAGTAACTCGAACATTGCTGGACACTTTCAATAGAATGAGGAAGTCATAAAACTTCAGCACTTTCCTTTTCTGATTTTAACATCATAAAATTTCTATATCAATCTTTATAAAGTCTAAAAGTTTGAAATTAATATTTGGATTATTTTCTCATCTTTTGGCTTTAAAAACTTTTATACCAAACTGAAACTGAATTATATAAAAAGAATGATTATTACGTTCTTATTCTTTATATAATTGTCAAATATATACAGCATTTATTTTATTCATTTATTTATTATAACACGTGTACCGAAGCAACTGTTGCTTTTGAGACAATGGTACAGAGCCTAGTGAAGAGTATTACAATATCTTTAAAAAACAAGAAGTAGATCGCTTCTGTAGAAGTGAAATGGCAAGTCAAAACTGTTCAAAAAATCATAAATTTTCGTACAAGTTTGAGCCAATATTTTCTCATTTATAACATAAATTTTCATATTTTTATCTACTTTCCAAGATCATCATGTATATTATCAATCACCATTAATAACTTCTTTGTTTACAACATAGGTGAGAGAAGCAAATCAAGTTCTGATGGCATAGTTTTTACTTCTATCGTTTATTTTCAAAAAAAATATGGAGAATATTAAAATTAAAACAGTTTCCCTTTATAACAATTGTTGTTTATAATCAAAATAAAAATTTATATGAGAGGAGACTCAAAGTCTCTCGTCATAAGATAAAATTTTAAAATCTATTCAAACGTTAATTAAGTGACTACAAAAAAAATATGGAGAGTTTTGCATCTGTTTTAATTAGAGCAAACTTTTCTTAAAACCTCATTTTACCGTTTTTTTTAAGAACTGAAATAGGTCATACGTTAATAATTTTGCAACTTGTGGAATAATATTGCAAGAAATTTAATGCATGTAAATTAACATAATTATGCTGATAAGCAATAATAATAAAATTTAAATAAAACATTCTATAATATCGAATTTGATGTTCAACCAATATTAATGAATTATTTTTAATTTTTTTTATTATAATATTAAAATTTCAGTCAATTTTTGAAATGTTATACGTTCTAGTAAATGAACATCAAAGCACACGTTTACGATTATTTTTTTTTTATTTTTCAGAATTTATTAAAAATATTGGCCTACTTAAATGTGTTTAAAAAATAATAATTTTTATAATATACTTAGAACACCTATATCGAATTTTCTAATCACTATATTATTATTTAAAATAACTTAATAAAAAAATATTTATTTTTTATTATTTATTTATTTATTTATTTATTTATTTATTTTTTGTTTTCTCTTAAGTAAATGATAGATATATTTATTTCTCTCGATAAAAATTATTTGTTATTTTAATTTTTTTATTTTTGTCGTTTCATAATGCTGCGAAATAATGAATATTGTATTTATTGCTTCATGGCACCATTTATTATTAAAGGACATTTAATTTTTCTTGAAAATTAAATATTGTGGAAATAAAAAGATGACAGACGACTGAAAATAAACACCTTTTACTATTTATTAAAAAATCGTTTAAAATATTTTATTATATAAACCATAAAAGAATTACATTGTGTGAAGAGTTTAGCTCCATGCTCGCAAATATAAACAATTGCTTCCATTTTTCCGACGTTTTTATAAAGTTTATGAGTTAATATATATATATTTTACATTGATATTTTTATTTTCATAAATCTTTAACTAAATTTTATCATTTTTATAGACAAATATTCGAAAAAAATTGCAAAAAAATTAGAGAATAGAACATTTACATTGATTTACAAAACATGAATACAACATTTGTATTTATGTTATATTTATGTTTATGTTATCGTAATATAATTAAATTATCATCAAAGAAAATGGTTTAAATAATACATTCATTAATTTACAAACAACTCGAGCCGATATTGCTCTGGTTAAAAATTGTTTAAATTTTGGTCTTCATAGGAAGTGGCGTACCCAGATGGGAGCAAGGGGGCGATCTGCCCTAGGTATCAAGCTGAATGGGATGCCAAGAGCATGGAATATCGTTAGTATTCACCAGGAATTTGTATAAAAATTTTAGTATCATTTTCAGTTATTAAAAATTATTTAAGAATGTAAAATAAAATGTTTATTGAAAGTCAAAACACGTTTTTTTGGCAGAGGAGAGGGAGACCAAAAAATGTTTGCTCGGATACCAAAGATTCTGGGTACGCCACTACCCATAGGTTAAAGAGAGTGAGAATGCATAAGGATCAGACAGCACATAGATATTTAGGATTCCTGAATATTCTATGTTACCAGTGGGATCATACGTCATTTTGTAAAATTTGATTCTGAAGGTCAAAGGATGTAGAAATATTATATATAAAGAATTAGACATCAGATATTTACTTTTATATGTATATAGATATACAGAAAAAACATTTGCATCTAAATCGGTTAAATATTTTTATAACGTAAAGAAAATTTAATTAAAAATTTATTTTTAATGGCGAACATTATTAACTTCAAGAGGTAAATTAGCGAGTTAATAATGAGTTTAAAAATAAATTATTGCAGGCGTTAATGTATTACATAATTTATGAACTAATAAAATGTATCAGGAGTAAACTTCTGTTGAAAACTTCTGTAAAATCTCTCGTTTTATATTAAAATTAAAACTAGAATAGAATTCTGTTTCCCTTTTGATATATTTAATACATACTTCAGTTTGATTTAATTAATAACAATAAGTTTGGACTGTTAAAAGATACAAACGAAACAATGATATCAAAGAGGTTTAATTAAAATCTAAAGTTAAATTAAGATTCTTTTCATTAATATAACTTGTGTTCTCCTGAGTAAATAAGAATAGAGTTTCGGAATATTTGATTCGTAACTTCTAATATAGTTTCGAAGGATTCATTTATTGGATGTGCCTCTTGGATATTTATGTTTGAACGCTTTTATTCATTTATATATGGTAGAATGGAATATTATAGCACGATGAGATTAGCAATAAATTCGAAAATATTCATCACTGCTTAAGCATCTGTTCCATGATGATAAATTTTTTTAATCGAATAATTTTCTCGTTTTATTGATATACTGTTGTGATCTTGATTTTTTATCCTGTATAAACTATCGGCGACATCAAAAACATTTTAAGAAAACCAATTGTAAGCAGTATAAACTGTAACTTTATACATAAACATTTACCTTTATCATATAATTTCAGATCAAACAAGCGTCCTCATAAACCATTATACTTATATGATCTCTCTTATTTTTTTTTCAGAAGAATAGCTAGTAAAATTTATCAGAACTTTTATGAATTGCGTGTAATTTTTCACTTTACTTAACAAACCAAAAAAAGTTTTTTGAAGTCAATGATAGCAATAATGCAAAATTATTTAAAACTCTTATTTAATAAGTGAGTTTTTTAAATTATTTTAATTAATTAAACAATTGTTTTATCAAATTAAGTGTAAAAATGTTAATAATCGCAGTCTAAATTGTTAAAAATAATCGAATTCGAATAATTCGTCAATCTATTATTACGTAATAATCGAAATTCGATTCTCATATTTTTACCGATAGATGGCACTAAGGGAATGGGAATTTCATTATAGCGACGATTTTTGAACAATTAGTTTGTGACGCAACTATATAAAATCACCGACTTATAAGAGACGATTATCTCAAAAGTCTTTTTCTGTCGAGCATAAGTAATGATAATTAATGGATTATAGAAAACTTTTCGGTATGTTTCGGTTAATAAATTACAAGAGATATGTTACCATTACCATTATGATATTACTTAGTTTGTTTCGATGACAAAGAATGCTACTCAAATTGCATAATTGATTATTTTAAAATTAAATACAGTATATAAACATTTGAAAGTTTTGATAAATATTGTATATATTAAACTATATCTTAACAAGTAGTGGAGAATTTTTCAGTTCAAAAACAGCAACTTCAAATGCTAGAAAAAAAATAAAAAGTAACTTTTTTATCGCGATTTTTATGATCTTCTCGACAATTCTATATTTTCAATTCTGTTTTCATAAGTCTGCTATATCTCTGTAAATATCTGATATAACAGAAAGGAACATAAAACTATACATTTTTCATTTGCTCTTTTTTTTTATCTTCTACAGTTTTCAACAGTATTGTATCGGTTTTATTGCTGATTTTAAAACATTCGCCGAAAATATTTACTTTTCAAATATTAAAAAAAATGACATTTATAGTTGTATAAAAGTAAATATAAGCCTATATATAAAATTCATGATTAATGTTTAATTGTAGTCTATGTTATGCAGCTATCAAAACAGATTGAAGTCAAAATTATTGAAATTATTTCGTTAATTCGGGATGCAATTACAGGTTAACTGCAGAATTATTATGCAACGGAAGTAGTTCTTATTGCATAATTTTTCGACTTAATTGCCATAACGAAACTGTTATTTTGCATAATGGAGAATGCACGTCTTCATTAGCATTAATACGTTTCTCTTAACATATCTTAGTAAACATTAGGTGAACATTAATGCCGATAGCATCTCGTTCATTATCATACAAACGAGTAAAAATAATAAATGTCAGTCATTCTTTCCACATCTTAATTTTGTGGCTGTTTTCAAGAACGATATCATAAATCTTCTGTTATTAACACTTGTCTTGAACTACAATGCTGTCAGGTTAGTGAGATAATTAATTAAATCTCCAATCTACTAAAATTTAATGTTTTCCACTCTCCCTCTTCCCGTCTATACAACTTTCAACATCGAAAAAGAATAATCGTAAAAAGTGCTGTTAACGGATATTATTAGTTAATTTATTAACGATTAACTTCCTAAAATCCGTCTTGAATAAACTTAAATCTTTCGATGTTAAAAATTATTTTAACTATTTAAAAACGACAACGAAAAATCGAAAATTCGAACGACAGCGAAACGACAGCGAAATATCGAAAATTCGAGTTTATTAAAATAAACTCGAATTTTCGATATTTTAAACAAAATTTTGGATTAAAGAATCAATAATAATAAAATCGATTAAAAATAGACATTCGTCGTTTAATATTTGTTTATTTTTAAGGATTTATAAAATCGTTTTAAAAATTATAAAGCAAGTAAGTTAATAAATATTTGGAACAGGAAAATAAATTCTCCGAATAATAATTTGGAGAAAGTGAATTTGTTGAATTTTGATGTTTACATATTGTTTCGTCGTGCTGTTGGACAGTTTAATCGTTCCTATGAGTGCAATTTTCGAAGTTTTGATCTTTCTGGATACAGTCATTTATTAAATTTATGAATTGTTTCTCCAATAAAAAAATAACATTGGAATATAATAATGCAAAGCGAGAAGAATCATTACTTCAACAGAATGTATTATCAGTAATTTGCTTTGGGATATAAAGTTTGACTAACTTTATGAAATTTTTAAAAATTATCTAACAAACAGTTAAAATAAATATAAATATCAATAGCTACAGCATATGAAGGTGGAAGTTTTTATAATTTGTTATCTATTTACGCCAGGAAAAATAATTTATTGCTAGTTACATTAGGAAAACTAATTAATTGCCTCTAACTTGATGTATTCTTATAATTCCTTAAGCTCTCAATATAAAAAAGTAAGAAGCAAATGTAATGATTCTTTCTAATTTTTTAAAAATTCTTTTAAGCTCTGAAATTCTTCAAGCTAATTTGATTCTTTCTGAAATTTTTTAAGCTATTAAATCACAGAAAGTAAGAAACAAATATAATGATTCGTTTTGATTCTTTGGTATCAAGTTACGCCTCTCTTCATTATCATGTTTAATTATTCAAAAATCTGTAAATCAGGATTTGCGTCTCATTACTAAATTATTCTAAACAATTCTTCAGAAAAATGACGGAAGCAACTAAATCACTGGAATTATTTTTAATCGCTTAAAAGCTTTTTAAAGTTTTATTCGTTTAAATAAAATTTAAATATAATTTAGCCACGATGTTAGACTTTCAAATACTTCATTAAACTAATTACCGTTTCTGTTTGAAAACTACTGTCAAAGTTTTTCTTCTGCGTTTCTAGAGAAAAAAATAAAAAGCATTTTCTGAAATTTTGCGAAAAATATTTTCGGTTTATAAAATTTATATAGTTGCGCACAATTTTTATATATAATAATTTATATTATAAAAGAAAAAATATATATAAAATGATTTTAAAATTTTGTCCAAGTAAAATTTTTTAAAAAATTCACTGTAGAAATATATAAAGCTAAAACAGAAAAATATATATATTGCAGTACCATATTAAGTAATGGTCAACATAAGTTTTGATATATTTTTTATAAAGAAATGAACCATCGTTCAGAAAGACAAACAATCCCAAATTAAACATCAACATTACACCAATATTTATTTATTTATTTTATAACAGCAATGACAACAAAAAATGACAAATTTGATATTTTTAACCATCTAAAAATAAACACGTAGCCCCAATTAATTTCTATTAATCGATTATGATTGTGATTTAAACCGATTAATAGAAATAACCATGTTCATTAATAGATAGATTTTTCTGAAGTTTTTTTTTTACTACATTTTTACAACATTTAACAAGTAAACCTTCTACCTTTGCATATTCGATTCAAAACAATAACTAAACTTTGAGCAATTTGTACTTTTAACGACAACATATTTTATTTTATACATTGAATGTTCTTTATTATGATTATTATTATTATTCGTTATTACTGTTAACGATCTGTAAGCGTACGGCTCCGGTTTCAGGCACGTACTTAACACTGGTGTCTCTACCTCTACTCTTCCCGTCTTTGGCTGAATTAATTCTGGAGAGCAATGTCTCCTGCATGCTTTCGTGCCCATTGCAAGTTCTCTCTTGCTTGATGCTATCTGGTCTTCTGGTTGCAACAGGTGGATTGAAGCAAGGTAACACTGTTTTGAACTCCTTGCGGAAGTTCTCGTTAAGCCAAGCGTAGAGGAATGGGTTATAGCAGGTAGAACTCATAGCAGCTGCGTGCGACAGAAAGTAAAAAGCGTTAAGGTACTTCCATTGAGCGGCTGGTATATAAAAGTCGACAACTAGGTTGTAAACGTTAAGAGGTAACCATGAAGCTCCAAATATCATAACCATGGATATAAGCATCCTGTTTGTCCTCCGTGTTCTTTCTCTCTCCATTTCTTCTTTCTTTAACGATTTTGCTCCCGGTTTAGTCCGAGCCCTGTCTCTTAACTTAAGACAAACCCTCAAATAACAAAAACTTATAATTATAAAGGGGATAACAAACTGTAATATG
>WUQG02042337.1:0-10620 GCA_011317285.2 Androctonus mauritanicus | reverse complement strand
ATCATAATTAGCAAAAATTATTCAATTTCCGATAATTAAGAAGCGCAAGTGAAATTGAACAATTTTAAGCTGCGTAAATGTTTGAAATGGATGCTTCCATCTTGTTGTGTTAGATATTTTTTTGAGCTGAAATTAACAGAAGGATTAACCGAAAGATTTAAATATAATTAACGAGAAATACTCGATTTCTGATCGTTAAGACTGCGAGAGAAATTGAACAAGTTTAGGACGCGTGAATATTAAAATTAATGAAATTAAAATCAGAATTAACCTGAAAAAAAAAGTAATTATCGGAAATTGGTGAATTTTTGCTAATCATAATTAACTTTTTTCATGTTAATCCTGATTTTAACTTCACTAATTTTAGTTTGATTCTTTTCATTTCAATGTTCGTGCTGCTCCTTAAAATTGTTCAGTTCCTCTCATGAATCTTAAATGATCAGAAATCGAGTATTTTTTGTTAATTATGTTTAACTCTTTCGGTTAATTATTAATTCTGTTAATTTCAACTCAAAAAGTATTTAATACAAAAGGATGAAGCATCTATTTCAAACACTCACGCGTCTTAAAATTGTTCAGTTTCGCTTGCGCTTCTTAATTATAATTAGCAAAAATTAATCACTTTTTTGCTTATTTCGCGCGTTGATTCTTTCCATTTCAAACATCACGCGTCTAAAATTGTTCAGTTTCTCTTGCGCGTCTTAATTATAATTAGCAAAAATTGATCAATTTTTTGCTTATTTCAGGCGTTGATTCTCTCCATTTCAAACATTCGAGCATTCTTAAAATTGTTCAATTTTTGCGCGTCTTAAATGTAATTAACAAAAATTGATCAATTTTTTGCTTATTTCGCGCGTTGATTCTTTCCATTTCATTCACGCATCTTAAAATTGTTCAATTTCTGCGCGTCTTAATTATAATTAGCAAAAATTGATCAATTTTTTGCTTATTTCGCGCTTTGATTCTCTCCATTTCAAACAATCGAGCGTCTTAAAATTGTTCAATTTCGCTTGCGCGTCTTAATTATAATTAGCAAAAATTAATCAGTTTCGCCGATTATTAAGACGCGCTCGCAAAATTAAACAATTTTAAGACGCTCGAATGTTTGAAATGGAAAGAATCAACGCGCGAAGTAAGCGAAAAATTGATTATTATTTAAACACATACGCCAGCCACGAAACCAAATTAACCAGCGAAAACGACAAATTGAATAATAATAATAATAAGATGGCGTGCGAAAGCTGAAACTTAAACATAATTAACGGGCAAAACAGACACCAAATTGAACAATTTAAAGGCGCATGCGAATTTAAACAGAATTAACAATGCGGGGGGAAAAAACGCGAAATTGAATAATATTAATTATAAAACGCGTTACTCAAGAAAGTAAAGTAGATCAGAACGCGAAAACGGGAAGTTATTGAGTAATTTTAATTGTGTACTTTTTGCTGAAGGTGATAAACTGCACCTGCATATGAAAGAGACGCAATAAATTGTGCCGAAAATTAAAAAAAAAACAATTAATTTTTACAGATTTTTATACTGAAGTGACATCAAAAGACTTTATTTATATTACGCACCACTCGAACTACCAGAAATATGTCTAAAATTGAAAGAAAAAGTTTTGTTCATGAGAGAGAGAAATTGTCTGGCAGAATACTATTTTAATTTTAGTGAAAAGTCGAAAAATATTTTTCAAAAAGTGGCAGATAAAAGTTAATTACTGCATCAAACAATGAGATTTACTACATTTGTAATGAATGCCAAATTCTGGTAGAGTTAAAGTGATCTCATTTATACTACTCTGTGACATGTAACTTTAAAGGTAATTGGTTACGTAATTATGAGATCGTGCCACGAATACAGGACATCTGCATTGGGATAGAGGAGGCCGCTTCCACTTAGAGTATCTCTTGTCATTATATACCTCCTGACTCAAGTGGTTGTGGAGTATTAAAACACAACCTATACATACCTTGTTAGCATTCCAAGATTCATTATTCCACCGCTTTAAAACTTTCTCTTTAAGAGTATTCAAGTTGAATTTTGTTTTGCCAATTTGGGCAACTGTGAAATTAATTGTGCACCAGCGAATTTTCTTTATTCATAAGATTCTGAAAGTTTTGTGGTTTCTCGCAAACTCGGTCATACTTTATATTTTTTCCTGCACATAATTTGTAAACTTAGGTAACTTTTGATTTATTTATTTACTGATTTTGATTATTTCCCAATTTTCCTCTCTACAATCATATATATATATATATATATTTATTTATTTCAGAATAAATATTTGATGATAACAGTCATGCGGATATTAATATTTATAGATATTAAGATAGTAAATAGTAATTTAATATTTATAAAAACTTTATGAAGAGTATGTAGTGAATTTTGTATGACAAAACATGATGATTAATTAATCTATCTGCTTATGATGATATAGAGTATAATAATGCAGAATGGGTTTACATTCAATTTATCATTGTTAAATTAACATGATGCCGAATTCCTGCTTACCATGTTAATAACATTCATGATGTTAAGAATGCTATATGTTATGTTTATTGACTAAACAAGATCATCTATATTAGAATCAGGCTTCTATCCAAAAATGCCACTTTTGAGGTTAGAAATGCCAACAAAACTTCTATATGCATGTATCCGAAATGCCATTCAATAAATCATCATTAAAGCGGAATTCCTAAAGCTTCCTCAGGTTATAATCTCGTAATTAAGGAAGAAGATAAATTTGGTAATTTTTCAAGTCTAATTCTGTAACAATTTTTTTTTTGTGTGTGTGTTTACACTTGGTTAATATTTTCTGTTATTAAAAACTCTTATGTCGAAGAACTGTTCATGATTTTTTTGTCTTCCTTCCCACATTTCTCCATTTTTAACTTGTATATTATTTTCTTGTTTGTTCTAGTTCTGCTTGGTTTATATATTTAGCTCTTCTATTCTAGATTTTATAACTTTTTGAATTGTTTTTTTATGATGATGATGCATTTCCTCTAGTTGTATTTTTTCCTTATAATAGTCTTAGCATTTTTTTTTTATGCTAATTTTTATAAAATTAATTTTATTACATGAATTTATAATAATGTTTTGTTTCGAATGAATGGATAATCTTTTAATTCAAGTGTTTACTACTGTTTATGAAAGAACTGTGGACTTAAAACTTACATTAAAAGATGAAGATGATGATTATTATGGCAATCTGTTGATTGTTTAATGGGCACTACTATTGTTAATAAAATTATATTCAGTGAAGTAGCTATTATAAAATTAGGTTCCTGATTTGTAAGAAAGATATTTAGGAAACTAGAATGAAAACTTCAATTTATCATTATTATAGCATTTTATAATTAGATAGAATTTTGTTGCAAATTGTGAATTATTGATCAGTTTGCAGTATAAATAGGAAGGAATGAATAAAATTGATCTATTCACTAGCTCTTACCTATAAAGTGCACTTCAAAAGAATCCGCATTGCTTAAAGTGCTGTTGTCTATAGATTTTCCTCTTAATAGTACTCTACATATCAGCTAATAACTACTAAATTAGACTGTTGGTCGAGTTTGTTTTAATGGAATCTTTGATTTTAAAAGTTAGATTTAGAATTCTTTAAGTAGTTATTGTAGTAGTATACACATCTTACTTGAATTTTCAAAGTAATATTGACAACTCAATAATTATTAAATGTTTTCTTTTGCTTTCGAAAAATCTACTTTGATGATTTAACAATGAATTATGTTTTTATAGTACAATAAATATAGAATGAAGCATCCAAATTTAATGCAGATATGATTTTTGTTGTATTAATTTTATAGGATAATCATACAACCATGGTGGACAAACTGCGGCTCTTTGATAGCTTCAGTGTGGTCCAAATCACGAAAGTCAATAGTTAATATGGGGCAAACACCTACTTAATTTTTAAAATTATATATTTGTAATTTGTTTATTTATTGTAAAAAGTAGTAGTATGCATCTATACAAAATAAATGCATGTGTAATATATAATAAACAATTTTTAAGATCCCAAAAACATTGTTGTAGCTCTCATTGATTTGAAACAGATTGTGACTCCCAATTATTTGAAATTCTCTTAAGTTGCTCTTAGTGACATGAAGTTTGTCCACCCCTTATGCAATATATAAAAATTTTATATTAAATTTAAAACCTCTTATATCATACAGAAATAATAAATTTTTTTGTTGTTTTGAACAAACTTTATGGGGAAATTATCAAAATAAAGATATTTTGACTAAACTTATATCTTTGTGATCATTTACCACATTTTTTGTTGAGGCTTTTACTACTGTAGCAAGTTGTTATCAACATTCAATAGGATTTTAATGACTATAATTTTCATCTAAAATGCAAAGTGCAGTTGGAGATTTTCTCTTTATATTATTGATTTTTTTACTTCCATTATATAAATTATTCTGGAAATGAACAAACACTTTGTTTTCTCTTCTCATTTTTGAATGATAAATTTTGATTTATCCAGTATTGCAACTTTTCAAAATAATTTTATCATTTTTATTCCTGTTTTTTTTTTTTATATAAGAAAGAAGTAAATTTTAATGATGGAATTTAATATTTATGGCAAACAATAAATGGTATATATACAGGACAGTTTAATGTATATATAATAGACTTGTCAGAAGGAACTTGCCATTTAGGTATTCACTGACAGTGGCATAGAAATTCAGAATGACACAATATGACTTGGTTTAGCTCTTAAGTAAAACTCACACCTGCACACTCTTCAAGCTGTTTTCTTTAAAATGTGTTGGGTTATGTTAATCCCATAAGAATAATCCCAGTTTGACCTATTTGAGAGAGATTGCACATCCTTGTACTTCAGATGAGCTGATATAAACTACACAAAGGTGGACAGTATTTAAGTAGGTGCAATCCAGGTACTGCATGCCAGAGTGGAATCAGTAAAAGATTACACATCCCAATTTATGTTGACATTTATTTACAGCCTTAATAATTTTGGGAAAAAAAAATGATAAAAAGTAATCGCTCGAGAAAATAACCAAATTCCAATGATATTTTCTATTTAACGAAGTGTAATGAGTTCATATTTATCTCCCTAACGTGCTACATATCTTAATTTCTTCCCATAAAATAAAAGAGGAGAAAAAACGCATCAGGAGAGATGTAGATAGAGTTCATCTTGACAGGGTTTACGTTCTTATCAGCCATTTCTTGACGCCGGGATCGGTGGTACCTCAATTAGCACCACCTGGATGAACCTCAGTTAACGTCAAGCTTGTATTTGACATTCAATTTTCATTCTCGCCACGTATTGTTAGGTGAGTGATTGCAACGCGTACAAAATACTGACAACCGAAGTTAGATCCATTCGGTAGCGTAAGGTTACACCTCGACCCACCTATACGGCTTAATAGTTTCGTGCAGCTGCATGTTTTACCTGTGGAAATGTGCAACTTAAGCCGTTCGATAACCCAAGATGTGCGGAAATTGCGTATCAATAATTATCAAGTTGTAAACCGCAACGAATGCACCACCGTTTTGAAAAGCGTTCAGGCATAGCTGACTGGAGTTAATATTGCGTGCCACCATTTTTTTTACGTAAATTTAGTTAAACTTCCTTCTGAAAATAACCCGTAACAACTCAAAATAGGCTATACCTACGGAAAACGTGCAGTGAGTGGGGTTAAAAATCTGCACGAGCGTTTATTTTGGAGAAAATAACTGTACTCTGCCATCCTCAACTCCCTACGTAGTGGAATCGCCTAGAGATACTGGGTAACAATCCGGGAGGGACCCGAGAATAACCTCTACTAGCTTCTTCCCCTACAAAGGCCTGGGTCTGGTCGGGATGGCCCATCTTGCCCTATTTTAATGTTTTGAAACTGGAGAAACTAGCCTGGCCGCTTGATTGAATTTTTTTAGTGGTATAAAATGTCACTTATTGTTGCGTGTAAGGTAGCACCGGTGACACTACGCCCACCACAGTGAAAAGGGACCTTTTGACCGACGAGCAGATGTTCGCTATTCCATTTTTGGAAGTGCTCCGATGCAAAGTGCGACTTCTATACACCATGCACGGCCAACCGAAGAAGAAGAAGAAGAAAAAAAAAGTTTAGTTAATTAGGGTGATTTACCGCCTGACCATATTTTGCTCCGGGGCGCAAATAAACCCGTTGGGTTAGACGTGGCTTCACGCCCATTAAAACTTGGATAATGTTTATGTTGGATGAGTCTTACGGAATCCGAGCCAAAATAGCTTAACTAACTAAAAGGTAGAAAACCGGCCCAGTCGTTTAGTTACACAGGTTGTCACGTGACTGACCATGTGTGTGTTTTCTGTAGCACTCCATTGTCATTCCGTCCTTCTGTTCCAAACGCGTGCCTAACGTAAACTTTCTGTCTGGATCCCTTCTTCCTTAAAAACCTATTACGGAAAATTGCTGCTGGGCACGAGTTTTTAACTATTCACCCCACTGCAAGGTAATAACTGCCTTTTTTCCTTGTTATGAAACTAAACAGTGTACACAGTACGACTATTGGAACAACCAAGTGATTTGTTGATCATCATGAACACACTCTCTCTCTCTCGATGCAGTTTAACTTTAATCACGCGATTTTCAGGATGAGCGACGATATAAATCACCTCGCGCTGTAGCTTTTTGGTCACGTGAGTCAGACAGGTTGGATTATTTATTTTTTTTTTTAAAAAAGGTTTCCAAAACGTCGCCGTGTCGATAATTCGCTGAATTGGCCAGGATTGCCGGGAGCGTGCTCAACGAGTGCTCCCTCCGGTGTCATTAACCGTTGAGCCAGCTCAGCGTTTTGAATTCATAAGTCGGGAAGGACGATAGATATCCCAATTGGCGTTCATCCAAGAAAACTCGCAATTAATGCTTGCACGACGAAACGTTTTCCACCCTTCCGACTAGCGATCCAGATTAACTGACATATCTACTACTGTTTCCTTCCCCCCAAACTGTGTTTAGTTAAAGGTGATGAGTGATTACATCTTTCACTTCTGAAATTTTGTGTGATTACCGTATTTTCGAAAATTGAGGTAAACTGGGACCATTCTCATTCTATTACTCTTAAAGTCACAAAACTAGGATTTTCTTTTAGTATATCAGAAGAGCAAGTTAATACTGTAACCATATTCACGTATTGTAGTCTCTAGAAGACAAGAAGTTTCCCCCACAAATGCAATTTCATCCTGCACCATTTTTTTAGGAATATTCACACATTCAGAGTATGGCTCTTACTTATGAGATTTCCTCTTCACTGCTATATAATATTAAGGAACTCTTCTTTATTGAAACTATATTCTTCTATGGACATTAATACTGCTAATTCTTGTATGAAAGAGTTTTTACTGATTATGCAGTTTTTCCTTCGATAAGTACTTTTCTATCCCTTCAAGGGCATTACGCAACGGACTGTTTCCTTTATGGGATTTATAGGATCTCGTCTGTAATACCGGCTAACATAAAAATCGCCACAGTTCTCACAGAAAGTAGTTGCAAGTAAGAATGTAACTACTGAATGTCGAGTCGACCCGATCTCCAAAATAGCATGCTGTCTTCTAGGAAACTTTTCTCCTTTCTTTCTTGTAACGTAGGGGGTAAAATGCTCCTCTGGGAACTTCCGTGACTTTGGGGAATGATAAATTATAACAGTCTCTCTCTTCTGTAAGTGTAAAATGTATGTTGCAGTGATAAGATGATGACAGACTTATTCGTCTTAAAAAAAAAAAAAAATACAAAACTAAAGCTTTTCTTTTGGGAATAGGTGTTGCAGAAAACTGTAACCATCTTCGTTTTTGGGCGGCGTTCTTTTATGACAAGATATATTGTAACATTTGCATCGATAAAAACACAGGTTTCGCGCAGTTTGTCGATAAAATGTACCGACATGGCACGTAACTGAAGCGTTCTTTGATGCATTGCAAATTAAGCTACATCGAGCAATAAATACCTTATTTTGGTTGTGCACTGCAACTCTATGCGTGGTTCTACATAGCTAAAAGTGAAATATTTATCAATTGAATCAGTTTATTAACCGGGATATCAAATCGGTTTCAATAAGAAAGCCAAAGAAAGAAGGAAGAAAATTGAAAAAAGAAGATCGAAATAATAAAAAAAGAGGAATGTCCTGTCTTGTATTTTTCCAGTCTTTATTAGGCGGAAAGGGCGGACAAAACAGCGTTGTTGCTATGGTAGCAAATTGGAACCACCTCACCCACAAGACCCAGGAACCGAAAATTTCCAAAAGAGGGCGTCAACGTACAAAAGTTTTCCAAGTTGGCTCCCCGAACGACAGCCTTTATTAGAAGTGAGATTTTTATCGGGTCGCCGAGGTTACCGCTTTGCCATCTAGAATTGTTCTAATTAAAGGAAAATGGTTCAAAATTACTTCTGAACTTCTGATTTATTTTTTGCTCCCAACAGAAAGGGAAAGAAGAACAAAACGCCAGAAGTTCGTAATGTCTCCGGGGTGTGTTCTGCCATCTTTTAAGTTTTTGTCTTAATATATTTTTAAGTGGGCTCTTTGAATCCAGATGGAAATTGGTATGTGGGTAGGGCGCGTAGAGATCTAGCTTAACAGTTAATTTTTTCGCGATTCGCACGGCGCGCGTCGCGATAAAATGGAGAAAATTCGAAAGAGCGCGGACCGTTAATGTTAGAGAAAGCAGAGAAATTCCAAATTTGTAACGGGCTTTGGCGTGGTTGTGGCCTAATCGAAAGCGTGAGCCGAAAACAGGAAACATTTCATAAGCAGCACTTGAAGAGACTCGTAATTATTGCGCCAGCTGGTTGGGTTGTGCTCCCGATGTGTGTTGTCAGGATCTCTCCCAACTAGTGTTTAGTAAAACAAATAAGGGGGTCTGCACTCTGATCCGGATGTGACGTCACTCCACTCCCCAATTATCTCTCCTACCCCGACTAGAATGGACCACGCGAGTTATCCACTCGATTGATGATCCAACAGATAAGTTAATGGATCTCCGTCTCGGCCCTTTGCCCTAAATGCTACGTTACCTACGATTGGACGGCGATAACGGGAATTTAAACGCCGTCCAATAGGGGTTCTCGTCTATAGCAGATCGCGTTGTTGCTTTGTTTTTATTTTAATTTTTTTATTTTTTACCCCCTCGCGTCCCTCGGTCTCATCTTTAATAACCGCGAAGTAGGTCACGAACATTCCGTGCATAACTAAACTGTGGAAGGACGCAAAACTTTAAACTGTGTGCATGTAACAGCGCTTTAATCATTCTCACGCGCTTAGGCCAGTTATTAAAAAAAAGGAGCTGAGGTTTTTTCGTGTAATCACGTGATTGGGCCTTCATCAGTCATCCGACCTGTCGCTGCAAACAGCTGGGGCGGGTTCAGGCCGTTGATCATCATTCCGACACAGTCCTGGGGGAGAAGTCGAAACTGTCGTTTAATTTCTAGTTTTAAAGGGCACATTAACAACTAGACAAGTGGGTTATTTTATATTTCAACGAGTCTTGGGACGTGAATACAAATGTGGGGTGACGACCTGGAACAGAACCGATACCTGACCGTCACGACAAACTGTCAACTCCCCGACCACGTGATGGATGACACCGACCTTGGTGACAGTGTCTAACACACCCTGTGGCGTCGGAGCGTCGAATAACATGCAGATATATACACACAATACGCCAGTATACTCTGACACTGCAGTGTTTTTTTCTTTTTGTTTACAGCTCCTTGATTCTCTGGGATGATTCGTAGTTGAAGGCTCGATAGAGTTGTCTGGTAAATGTTTGAATAGATAGGCATTTTAAGTCGTATGGAATGTTAGGTTAGGCCCGGTGCCTGTTGTCTCCGCCCCCAATGGCGCCACTCTGTAGACACGTTCCTTCGATTTCCGACCTTGATAGCCATGTGCTTCGACATCGCGGGGCTTGCACAAGGCGAGGATAGCACTTAGGATGGGTCAGGCCTTCCCAACAACTTTAGTTATGCACTAGTTTGAGCGTTATACGAGTCTTAATATTGGACAGCGTTACATATCTGTGGGATCCTTCATAATATGGCATCAGTTCCAAATTTGTGACTTTCATAGAAGTGCCGATGAAACTAAGTTCTCCATGCTCTGATGCGCTCATAACGAAGTTTAATTGTTTTACAAGTCTCGTAACTGTAGGTCTTCACAAAATTTGCTTCACAGAAGCGCAAAATCTTCCGAAAAGTCTTTAAAAATGCGAAAAACTTAGTAGCATAGCGAATTTCGAAAATTAGTCTGCGTGGTTCTTAAAGGATTTAGCGTACTTTCGTATTTATTAAAAAAGGGAGAGAGAAAGAGAAAAAATAATAATAATAATAATGGAGGAACAAAATTATTCATCCTGCAGGGATTCGCTATTGTCAAGTCTGACATCCGGGTCTGACTGGCTGTGTGACGTAACACCCAGCCGATTTCCGGTGACCTTGGCGTGGGGCGTTGCACCCGACGCGTCCTGTGCTACGATATTTAACATTTTTAAAAATCATGCTTCGCAACTAGGAGACGAAGGAGGAGTAAAAAAAAAAAAATATAAATAACGAAGTCCGATCACGTGGAAGGGATTAAAATTGATGGATT
>WUQG02042326.1:0-10620 GCA_011317285.2 Androctonus mauritanicus | reverse complement strand
TTTTGCATATTTTACGCCCCTTTCCAATCAGGAAGATTACTAAGGGGCGGGGCCAGTTCCAACCACGGGCTTCACCCACACCCGTGGAGGGGGACCGGATGGTGAAGGACGGAGATCGCCGGGCCGGGTACAGCACCCCGAAAAAACTTTTCAGGAGTTACCAGACCCGGGACGTGAACCCGGGTCCTCCTGCGTGGCACACCGACAACGTAACCAGTCGGCATCCGGCCGCCTATAAGAAAGTATTAGGCTAATAAAGTTTTTAATTTGTGATGCCTTCTAACCTTGAAATCATCTGTTTAAAATGAGAAAATTATAATGCTCTACTAGTACATGATAATTAGCTTAATATATATTATTATTAATGAATAGATTTCTGCTAAATTAGTTTATTAATATTTTATGTACAGAATTTTAAATGCATGCAAAATAATAATAAAATTAGAAATATTAGTATGCAATGTTAAACTGTATGACATTTTCTCTTGAATTTCAGGTAGGTGGCGTATTGCGTTTTAAAAGAAAAATTTTTTCGAGATCTATGTTACTTACATATCATTCGATGGTTTGTACTGTATCAATGTGTATTAAAAATGTTCATGTGAAATGAATGCTAAATATACAAAAGTAAAAGATTCTCTGGAATCGGAAAAATTAATATTCGATTATTCATCCCCTTTTAATTTTTCTTCCATTTCATCATTCAAAGCATGTAATTTTAAATCTGCTTTCTCATATACAGGCTATTTTGACTCGAATAACTATGATTCATGTGCAATACCAGGTAAACGTTTTATTTACGTATAATAATAATAATATTTAAAATTCCAAAAATAATTAAAATTGCAATATCATTCATTTTATAGAAACTGAAAGCTGGTCTTCACAATGCTTGAGAATAATTATTTCTAGTTTATGTTATGTTTTATTTGTTATGAGTCTTCCTATATCACTGTTAATTTGTATTAAGGTAAGCTCCATTATTTTTATAATAATGATGATAATAATAATGTTAGAAATATAATTATAAGACCTTCCTATGATGTCAATTATAAAAATTTACTTCAGGAATATAAAAACCATAGAGAAATAAACACTGTCAGTATGTAAATATACAGTGGCATAATGTGAATTGTATGGGCTTTGATGCAGAAAGTAATGTTTTTCATAGTAAACAGAGACCAGGTTCGGGAAACAAAATAAAAACACAATAAACAAGCTTCAAAGCCGAACCAAAAACTTTTTGGTTCGGCTTTGAAGCTTGTTTTTTGTGTTTTCAATTTATATTCTTTACAATTTAAAAAAATATCAGAATTTTCATGTTTGTATACTGTATAAATGGGAGAAAATTTTGTGTCACAAATATCCAGACGATATTTGTATTTTTGTTAATATTTAATATTTCTGATTTCATAAAAAAATACACAAATAACATCTTAAATCAAATAAAAAAACATTTACATATTCTGAAAAATAAAAATATAATTTTTATAACTTAATCTTTAATTACAATTGTGAATATCATTATAGTCATGAACTTGTAATATACTGTATAATTACAGTTATATGATCCTATAGACTACAATTTAAAATGGTAATAATAATTTTATAATTCTTTAAAAAAGTTATTTTTTTCCAATTACACTAATAATAATATACAGAAGTTCCCCAATTACTATAAGAATAAATTCAAAAATTTTTGTTGTAATTTGAATGTGTCATCTCAGAATATGATGTGTCACAGGCATAAATGGAGATTAGGTTCCTCAACTATCAGAACTGAGAAAATATAGTAATATTTAAAACAAGGAAAACACACATCTTATGCCTGCAAATACTATCTAGATGAATGCAAAGAAAATTCTAAATAAAAACAAAAGTGGATTATATAAGTTATATTTATATGTTCAAGTTTGTAGCAAAAATAAACAATTATTTTTTAATGCATTTTTCAATTATTATTTGATTATTAAGTAAGAAATCTATTCCAAACCTAACTACAAACTATTCACATCTGTGGTAGTCAGCAGGATTTTATAGAAAGATTGATGCTGAGGTTGAATTCATCAAGAAAATTTTCTGAGGCATGGGATCTGGATTTGATTTGGGCTGTTGGGATGGAAATCTGAAGCATTTCTACATAGCTAATCTACTTTATAATGAAAAATATTAAAATCATATAGCTCTAACAAAAAATTAAAATTTTAGCTAGTCTTATTTAAATTAAATGTTAAAATATGGTTTTCTTGGAAGTTTAATTAATAGAATATAAAAGAGCAAATAATTACTACTCTTAGAATATTAAGGCTGAATCTGATTTCCTCTTATTTTTATGAGCTATAGATATTGATAAATGTATGTCTTTTCTTTTTTCTTTCTTAAATATTAAATATTCAGTTAGAAAACTTTCTCCAATATTTTACTTTTAAAATGAATTAATTTATTCTATGTGATTTCATTGCAGACATTTCAAGACATTCTTGAATTAAAAAGAAAACTGCTAATGAAGAAACATTGAAGATATGCCTGGTTACCCTTTTTTCTATTGAATACACACTGATTTCCTTCTTACTGGATACTAAAGGGCAGGGCATTCCAATGCTCACTACAGCTGCCCACATCCATGGCAGTAAGGTGAAGAATTGGCTGAATGGGCCAGATCAAGACCTCTCTTGAAAAAATCTGGATGTATTAAACATGAATGTATTAAGAATGTAATCTGAGGAATGTATGTTCAACAGTAAAACACAGATATGATAATGTTATGATATAGGAATGTATGATGGAAAATGATATTGATTAATGGCAATTTATTGAAATAACAATGGAAAGTTTGAATATTTAAACATGCTGAAGATAAACTTTCATATCAGTGAGAAAACTAGGACTTAGCATTGACTATGTATTCCAACATGATGATGATCTGAAACCCATCATACATCTTAAGGAAGGGTTATCTTAATAGATATCTAACAGAATACTAATGCTAATGTATTCAGTTGTTTTCTGCAAATATTAGAATTTATATACAAACTTTTTTAATGTGTATTTTCAGTTATGAAACAGTTTATTCTTTAACGTTAGTATGTTATAACAAATATTTTTTAATTTTTGAACATGCACAGAATATATATATAAGTGATTATAATATCTATATATATCAAGGAATAATAACAATTATTAACATTATTTAGTGATTTTATTTACTGTATTTATTTCTGATTTGTTAGTACACTGTATGATTAGACTCATAACAGTGTACTAACAAATCAAAAATAAATAAATCACAGATTTTTTGAGCCACTTTTGTATGCAAAGGGCTCTAATGTTATAATATTTATATCATAATTATCTTAAATTAGCATTATATTTTAGTGATTACATAAAAATTCTTTAATTGTTATTTAGTCCTTTTAGCATTCTTTCACCAGAACAATAAGGGGAGTATCATCTCTGGTATATTATTGCTGATTATTGCTTCTTCTTTTACAAGGTTTCTAGTGTTTCCATTTCTGCTATATTTTTAACTGTCTTTATTATTTTCATCCCATTCCATTTTGTATTTATGTCTGTCTCATAAAACTTTCTTGCCAGGGTTGTATTGAAATTTCTTTGCACTATATGTTCTTGTTTTCTTTTTTCTTTTAACCATTGTTTGAGAGTCCTTGTTATGCACTCTATATTCTTCTGTTTAGCCTGCATTGTTATTTATTACTGGTATTATAAATATATATATATATAGAGGAAGAATGCCAAATATGGAATACCATTTTTATTTTACCTTCTGGATGATTAATTTTTTGTGTAAAAACTATAATTTTTTGCACACAGCTTTGAAGATAAGCTAGCAGCAACATCTGAAAATTGTGTGTTTCTGGACAAATCCAATCCCTTCAACAGAAAAAAAATCAAAACTCTATATATTTTGGAATTTAAAAAAGTGGTCCTAATATGGAATACATAACTTTATTTGATATATAGTTGGATTTTTGTCTACAAACACCAATCACAAATCCAACATTCTTTTTCAGCACCTGCACATGCAACATGTGCCCATTGACTGCAAGAGTGGCACATTATCCACTCCTCTCCACTAGAGTCGTTTGACACGAGTTGATCTTCCAAGTGATGTGGAAGAATCGAAGACCTACCTAACTTCTTCACTACTGCATCGCTTGTTGAACAATTTAATTTTGAGAGACGAAATAGGGTCATTCAAGGCACATCATAAATCATGCCGGCCTTCTTGAATCCCATTTTGTTGCTTTTAACTGCTTCAAGAGCAGCTCGCATAGCATCTTTATCCCATTTTTTGCCTTTTCGTCTTTGGCATATTGCTAAAACAAGGAGAAAAACTCATTAGTAACCTGAACAGAAAATTGTTCCTAATATGGAATACTATTCAAAATATGGGCATGTGTTAGTATTCCATATTAGGAACAAGTCTACTTAGATTTGTAGGGCCCACTACATTACTTCAGGTTAAGAAATGAAAGACAGTCTAATTACGAAGAAATAAACAAGTCCTTATTCTTTGATAATTACAAATATCAAAGTAAACAAACACGAGGAAACTTCAAAAAATAAATCAGATTTCATATCTCAAAATTTTCCCTGTCTAGAATACAAAATTTCCTCTTAAATCCACTTCTCTCAGGTTAGGGGCCATTAAACTTCGCACTTAGAAAAGTGGTGCAATGAAGGATGTTTACAACTTGTTTCACCGAATAAATGATTTCGACATATTCAGTTACGCCAGTATTCCATATTTGGCATACTTCCTCTATATCTTATCAAGATTATTAAAACATTTCTATGTCTTGATTATGTTGAATCAGTATTGACGTCATTAATATTGTTCTCAATATTACAATTAACGTCAGCAAATTAAGAACTGCAGTAATTATTTATTTAACAAGAGTCTTATTTCTATGAAAATAGTTATCTTTTAATTATTATTAACAAATAATATTTCAAGTGTAACTAATTTTAAACTCTCTTTTATAAAAGAAAATTTATTATTGTTCATCCCGAAAATAAAAAATAAAAATATTTCGAAAGTTTTAGATAATATTTCACTAATCAGAGATGATGAATTATGCAATAAGTATATTCATTTAATTTCGTTTAGAAATAAAATGGAAAGAAAATTAAAATTTTCAATTTGCTTATCTTTTATATTTTTTTTTTTGAAAGAATTTGAATAAAATTTTGTGTACAATGTTATTAACACAAATTTATGTCAAGATATCAATATAATATTAAAATTTATCAGTTTTTTTACATAAAATACTGATGGATTTAATGTTAATATAAGTATTGATGTCCGAATTGGCCGTGTGGAAACGCTTCTGTTTTCCATTCTGGAAGACCCGGGTTCGAGTCTCCGGTCCCATCCCTTGAAAATATTTATCATGGGGTTCGGGTCCTGGCCCGGACCATCGATCCTCGTCCATCACAATCCGGCTAACCTCTCTGCAGGGTGGGCAGCCTATGGAAGGGCATGTTTCAACCTCCCGTATTTCACATAGTGTGCAACTAGAATGGAAAGTTGCGTCATCTGTTGACAAAAAAAAAATATTACGATTGATCTGAAGTTTTGTGTTAATTTAAATAAAATATTACACATTTCACTATACTATACTATCATATTATTTAATATTTATTAATTTGTTTTATTGAAAGTCTTCAATAATTTTACTTATTATTATTTAAATTATTAATATTTCTATGTTAATAAGATCACTTGATTCTCTCGATGCCATTTCTCATTGTTTTTATTTCAGTCTTTAAAATATATATATTTCTAACAGGTAGACAAAACTCTTCTGAGAATTAGTGAAAATATTGAAAGTCAATGTAGTGTTTATTCTAAATTTAGAGGACGAGTTACACTGAATATCGATACCTTTGAAGATACGAACACACGAAAGTATTTCTTCGATAGTGATATTTACAACAAGGTAATGAATATTTTAATTTATTTACTATTCAAAGATAAAAATAAGAAAATATAGAGTATACTACAATATATTTTTAGTACAATATTTACATTAGAATTTCTATTTCAACAAACATCAAACACTTAGCATGTATAAAAGCAATCGTTATATTAAACATGATAATATATAGTAAGATTTATTATAAGCATAATTTTATTTTTAAATCACATTTTAAAAATTGAACTATTTTTCTTTATTTAAAACATTTTGCTTTCGTAGAAAATTTCATTAAGATAAAACAAAATTAATATTAAAAAAAAAAAAAAAACTAAAAATGCGAAACTTTATATATCAATATAAATTATTTTTATTGTAATTTAAAAAAAAAACTTATACTAAAAAACATATTGATAAAAATTACATTTGGAATGTTTTTATAATTCTAAATTAATTATAGAATAATTTCACAAAAAAAAAAAAAAAATACTGTAATATATAATTATAGAATATTTTCAATAATACTCTTACGGAGCAATAAAAGAAAGTATGCTTTCTTTCATATTTCCGATTTACTTTTAACTATTTATTATAATATTATATATTGAACATATTCCCAGTTTTGTTGATTTAATCTAATAAGAGTTTTCCGTCAAAAATAATCATAATAATAATGAAGTAATGGGGCATTTCATTGTTAAAAAAATTGTTTTTTTATTTTTCAGTAAATAAATTTGACATCTGAAAAAATTAAGTTGATTTTTTTCCCGCAATTTTTATTAAATAACTAAAAAAATACAAAACTAATATTTTCTAAAAATATTTTTTAGAAATAATTAAAAATTGCCATTTTATTATGACGTACTATTTCTTTCCATCAGTGCCGCTTACATTTCATAATTATTTGACAGAAAGCACTAATTGTGCAAAATAAGCGAAAACAAAATGAGTTTTTTTTGAAAAAATTCAAGACAAAAATAAATAAATACAAGAGCCTTCATCCTTGCCATTTTTGTTGATGCTTTAAGAGTAAAATTTATTAAGTTATAAGATTTGTTCTTGTTTTGTTAAAAATTATAGGTAATTTTTAGCAATAATTATTATAAATCTATATTATTAAATATTTTCAATATATTCTAGGGAGCCATGATAATTCGCATGGCCCACCATATTCTTGGAAACGAAACATTTTGGAAAGGAATAAACGTAAGATATTTTAAAACTTATAATAATGATGATAATTTTAAATTAATTTTAAGAAAATAAATATTAAAATACATTAAATTGTTTCATAATTTATTATGTACTTATTTTGTTGTGATAGTATATTTTCTATTTCTAATAGTTCTAATATTATTATGGGGATGTACAGTACAACGGAGTGTAAATACCTATGTATTTACATTCCGTTCAAATAAAATGAAATCTTATATTTCAAATATAAAATTTCATTTAAAAAATTACAAGATATTGCATAATTTCAAGAAACAATTTCAGAATATCAACCTAAAAGCGCTGTAAGGATAAAACAACTTGTTAGATTTTAAAATGCATTTTATGAAATGCGGAAAGATTGGAAAAATACGCTACCACTTTGCAATAAGAAATGAATATTATGTAATCATTATGCTATAAATAGCTTGAACGGCAGAGGCAACGGCATTAAATACTGTGCTGATGATTAATTAATTAATGCTAATTAATGATGTAATACATAGATAGCGCTGGCTCAACTAAGCTGGGACATTCTTACCACTGTATACATTTCATAGATCTACAATAGTCTTTGTAATTCGACACATATGGGACCGGGACTTGTCGGATTTCAGAAATTTGTTCGACTATTGGATGTTCAATGAAAAAAAAAAAAAATGGAATTACACAAAGGAAACGCTCAGTTTATTAAAACTTTCCTATTACCGCTCTTGCTGTTCAAATCTTCTCTAAATCCCTCAATTTTATCCCGATTTTTTCACTTTCTCCGATTTGTGACACTATGTAAAGATAAAGAACAAACGTTGACATAGCAAAAAAAACATTATTTTACAGCATTGTACTGAGCTTAATTCTTAATCCGACTATAACGCCTGACCAACGAACAATAACGACTGACAATTTGTTTATATAGTCTCTCTCTCTCTCTCTCTGTCGCACATTGAGAAGTTGTGGCATTAAAATTTTTACGACGGGCGGAACGGTGGTTGACAGTGTCGGACTACTGGAATTAACTGATTACAGAGACTTAACTGTACTAAATAAGGAAATGCCGTCAATTGGATGCCGCCTACTGATCAACAAATCGGAAAATTTCGCTAGTAAATATATTTTAATGTAGAAAAATTATTTTATTTAAAGTAAAATATTTATTCTACAATAAAATATATTTCCGTCTTGCAACAGATTAAAAAAATTGTTATTATTGTTATAAAATTAATAGAATATACACTCCGGTAATAAACTTCGTCATAAAATACTATTGTAAGATGCCATCTATTGAATAGGAAATAATGAAATTTTCCAATTCAATAGATGGCATCTTACAATAGTATTTTATGACGAAGAAAATACTATTGTAAATTACTCTTAGAAAATTACTTAGCCAAAATAGGGGTCTTAAACTTTTCCTAAAAGGTATATCTGTTGGTTTAGGTTAGGTTAGTTAAATCGGCATATGGCATGAAGGATATTCTATATCTGGCGACAGCCACTTATAGAACCCATCACAGGCTGGCCAACACCTCTGTTGATTTAGATAGTCAAATATAGTGATGTGCAAAAAACAAGCAGTCGTATAAGCTAAAAATCCCATATACGTCTATATAAAGATTAGGCACAAAAATTCCATTTCTGGAATTCTTGTATCCAAACATAAGACCGTTTAGTAGATAAACGAATAGACTGTGTGTATTGAAAAGCAGTTTTAATAAAACCTATCAGTAATAGTAAAACAAATACGATTATTTGAATACGATTATTACTGCCTAGCAGTAATAGTAACCTATCAGTAATAGTAAAACAAATACGATTATTTGAATACGATTATTACTGCCCTAAAAGATAATGATTTAGTTCTTGATCCCATATTTCCGAAGTTTTTCAGCAGAAATTTAGATAGGGTCCTAATCCGTTGAATACATTCTTTACATGATGGCTGTCTCCACCACGAGTATAGGTGGCCGGTGGAAGCAACAAGACTTTTCCAAAGCCATTATCAGTAAGAGCAAGACCGCATTTACCATAAAGCAAACTGGAATCACACTCTCTATGGAGTCCACATTTTAAAATCTGAAAATTTGTTGATGTAGCTAAGCAATTTTTAACGATAATAAGAAAGAAGATTTTTCTAAAAATGATACAAATTTATAAAAGATGGTTAAGGTTTCAATAAACTTAAATATGCATATGAATTTGATTAATTGAAATAGATTTGTTCTTTCGAGATCTCATAATGATATCGCGCCTAGAGCCTTCAAAAGTACAAAGGTGGCCCTGAATAAGAGCGAAAGCAATGTACATTTCAATAGGAGAAAAATAGATTATAATTTCGGTTAACTCCACATCAATTTAAGATTTATAAGTTTTAGTTCTATTTATGTAAATTTTGCATAATTAATTAAGAACTTATTACATAGGCTACTTGTTTCATTTAAATTAAATTTATTCTATTGAAATTTTTCAGAAATATTTGAAAGAAAATGCTTATAATAATGTTGATAGCGATACTTTATGGAATTATCTTTCAATGGTAAATTATTTAATTTCTAATTTTAAGTCTATATTTTCAATTTTCGCTATAAATGTTACTATTAGTTATGTAACATAATTATTGTGTGCATGTATTTATTACATAACATTTTGATTGTATTTGATGAAACTGACTGACGGTTTCACCGCTGTTTTTAAAAAATTCAAATGCAATTAATTTACATACAGTATAACTTATAAAAAAATAATGTATAACTTAAGAATATCTTCTAAAACATTGTAAATGTAACACAAAATATTTGCTATCCATTCCTTCAACATTTTAATTTTTTCCAGCCTTAATACAGGTCCTATGTGTTAAAAGTTATTATACTAAATTATAAACTAAAATAAAAATTGGACTCATAGTCAGTGGCGTACCAAGGGGGCGGAGGGAGTGAACCACCCCGGACCTCTGATCAGGAGGCCTCCGAAGAAACTTAAGTTTTAAATATATGTATCTATATGTAGGAATATAAAAAAGGGACTTTGTATTCTAGGAGAATGATTACGTATAACTGTGCCGTGTTTATGTTTAAAAGTTTATGTTATAAGCGCTGATGATATAATTTTATAAGATATGAGCAATTTTCCACTCTTCTAGACCTTTTGTTTGGTGATCATTCTAATTAGGAGGGCCCCAGGGAGACTTCCGCCCCAGGCCTCGATAGCTGTAGGTCCGCCGCTGCTCATAGTAAAATAGAATGAAATGAAGGCGATGTAAGGATCTATCAGTGATGTTCAACAACATTTTCGTATTATAATCCAAAATACAATATTACTGTTAGTTAATTATATTACCCTCTAAAAACTGTAGTAATAATAGATATATATATATAATATATTATTACAATTACAATAGGATTACAATATTCTGTATTGTAGTCCTATAAAATTTCTTTTAGGTTTTAAATGGAACAAATACACTTGTACATAC
>WUQG02042315.1:0-10620 GCA_011317285.2 Androctonus mauritanicus | reverse complement strand
TCAATAAAAATCTTTGTTTTAACGAATGCACAACGTCGCGGCTCAGTAAATACGTCAACACTGAAACGAAAATCAGTATACCATAGGGAGAATAGGGGAATTACACTGCGAAACAGCGAATTGCGCAGCGGCGTTATTGTGAATCGGCGTAAATTGAGCCGGCGTAAACCGAGGGCTACCTGTATTATTAGTTTATATTTCGATTGTAAAAGGAAAATTAAAATAAAAATTAATATTCTTATGGAATCACACGTTTAACGCTTTTAACAATACTATAAACTTTAAAAAAAATTAAAAATTTATATAAAAATTATTCCACTGGAAAAATAGAAAAACGAATGACAAAATATAAACCGCTTACATCTTTCTTTCAAATGTTACTCCACCGCCGTAAAAAAAGGAAAAAGTGTAGGCTAAATGTTCTGCAATTAGGGATTACCATGGGGAGTTCTTAAAACTGTTTACATTTTTGCTACGGCGATAAAATGACATTAAAAAGAACATATCTTGAATATTCTTTTTACTTTATTTATTTATTTATTCATTTAAAAAATTATTGAAAATTTTAACATTATTATAATATTAAAAATTAATTCAATTAAAATCACTAATTTACTATTAATATTATTTAAAACAAACTATAATATTTAATAAATTTAAATATTAATATAATGAATAGCATATAATAAATTAATTATTAGTTTACCATTGATGGAATCCAGGCTGCCATAAAAGTAAGTAATATATAAGCTCCAATACTTAATATAATTATTCCAGATGTTATTAATTGCCAAAGAAAATCTTCATATTCAAAAATTAATAAATATAAAGCACAAAAACAGGTTATTCCGACCATCATTGCTAAAAAAGTGCTAAGATTACTAAGTAATTGAATGGCTATTTCTAAAACTTTATACATAGTTTTAATCACTTTTATTACAGTTTTAAGGTGAAAAGTTTGCATTTGACTATCTTTCAGAAATTCTAATAAATTTTTTATATAATTAAAATAAAAGCAGAAGTTTAACCACACGAATTTACGTGCTATTGATATAGCCGCTATAAGATATAATATAAATCCAACAGAAAAGAAAATTTGATGGAAATATATAGGAAAGTAAATAATAATCAGTATTTTTGATTGGCATCGACAATTTCCTAAATTAAAACAATAAATAACATTAACTACTAAACTCAAAAACAACAAAAGTAATATAATAATATATATAATAGATATTACAAAAAATATTCCATCCTGAAATATAAAAAATTCCTTTTCTAAAACTAGATTTAAACCTGTAACTTTTTCCATTTGAATTAGAATTTCTGGTAGTTCTCTCCATACATACAATAATCCCGATGAAATTAAAATTGGAATTAGACTTGCAGTTACTAAAAACCAAATCATTGCAACAAAACATTCATATATCCAATATTCTTTGTCTATATCAAAGCAAAATATTTCTTTTTCTGAAAAAGAGTAGGATGTAAAGTACAAAAATACATAATACCAGAAAATTAAATTCGTCACCAAGCAATATAAATAATGGCTAATAACTAATATTTGCTTTTTCTTATGCCTATCATAAGAAATGGGAAAACCATATATTTTTAAAATCGTACATATTGGCTTCATTGCACAAGGCAAACAGTAACAACTTAGCTGCGGTGAGGGCATTTTGAAAATGAATATTCAAATTTCCTCTTCTGAAATCTTTTTAATACGAATTTAAAATGAAATTTTAAAATATTTTGAAATGCTAATTGATAATCAATTACACAGAACTATCTATTTCCTATTAATGCCTATTTAATGCTCTCATTTTTACTATAAACAGTGATCAATATCCATTATAATAAAATAATAGGTATTGATTATTCATAATCAAAAATGGCTAATGGATATATAATTTTTATATCGGGAATCTTAAATTTTTCATGAAGAAACATATTGAACATTTAAATTGTAGAGAGAGCAGGATAGCATCAAAATAAATCACAAAAGTTTCTTTTTATTTCATTTCCCGATATTTTATTTTTTTAATACTCAGTAATTACAAAATACGGAACTGTAAAAATATAAACTGTAAAGTTGTTTTTTTGTCATTAACTGCAAAAAATATAATAATAAACATAAATATTTATAGTTTTGAAAAATTTTAAATATTTTTATTAGGATCCGCGAAAGGTTTTTTTTTTTTCTATTTTGCCAAGTCTACGAACCTAATAAAAACTTCTACGAGATCATTGCTTTTATATTAATCAGTTTTAATAGTCACAAAAATATTTTTAGTACGACTGCCAATAAAATTATGTTAAAACATGGTCATGGTCTGTATAATTATTATCCTATGACTTTATAAAATGATTTACTGCTTTATTTAATATTCGATATATAAATATTAACAAACGAAATAACATTAAAACACGCAATTAAATAAACCATGTAAGCGGAAAATGAAATTATAATCTTCAGAAATATATAGATTACTCAAATATAATTACTCTCAATATAATAACTTACTATAATTAGTAAAGATTGATGAATCCGTCATATAATCCTTACCGTTATTCGAATTGACACTTTATTTTCAAAATATTTGATTCTTTAGTGCAGGGATGCGGAATATTCGATCAGCGAAAACAAAATAATTTATCCGATCCACTGAATCTATGAACAGCGAATATTATATGAATAGCTTCTGAATTGAAGTTGAATTTTATTTTTTAGGAATTTTTAAAATTCACGTGGTAAATAAGCAAGCAAACTATAATGGCAAACAGCGATGTAATAAAATAAATTAAATTATAAATGCCGAATTTATACTATTTTTTTTAATATATTTTTTTGTATAATATTATGCTAATTTAATATATAGGATGTTTTAAGAAATGATGACAAATATTTTCATTATGAAATGAATTTCAAAAAATAAACGGAAAACTTCATTTACTAGGCTTACATATAGCTTCAGTATAGGCTTACATAGATCTGCAAATCAGCTGTTTCTGAAACAAACAGCTTTTTTAACAAATATTCCTTATGTTTGCTTCATTTACATGATGAATTCATTCAAGAGTACCTAAAACTGCACAATCATGTATTTTTCAATTTAATCATACAATAAGAAATGCGATTTCGAACAAAACAGATCTGTTCTAAAAGAAGCACACACAAATAACATTTTGAAATGATCCATTCAAATTATAATGTTGTAGTTTATGATTAAAAATTGTTTCGCATTTTCATTAATCATATTCACAAAACACTGGTGTACATCGTGCCAACACTTTGGGCTAGTATAACTTTTTATTGAGTAATTCGCCCTAACAAAAAATACTGTTCCGATCAGAAATGGCTGATTTGGAGATCCATATTTACTGAGGACTTTTATTTTTAAGAGCTTTTACTAAAAAATATTTTTCATCATTTTTAAATATCCAATATTTATAAGTTAAAATAGACATAATTTATTTATATCTATATAACTTATAAAATATAGATTACTAGCAAAATGTGTCCGGCGTTGCCTGAGCATAGTTTGAAAACATATACAGTATATTACGAAAAACATCATTTTGATTATTTTCACGTTGATTTCTTCTACAGTGTCAGCCCTACAGTTGTTCTTTAATATGACCCTGATCATTTCTAGAAGGTTCAGGAGCTTATGAATCTATATATGTCTTTCCATTTTTCGATTTGAAAAACATTTATTTGGAGGAATATTGAAATCCATAATGCGAACCTACCGAATACTATACCTACCGAAAATCAGTTATTTTATCGATTTTCATTGTATTGTATCCCAAGAAGAAATTTTTTAATTGGAATATTATTTCATGCATCGATTTCATTCAATTCAAACCTCATGTTTATTGAAATGTTATGTTATCATCAGAAAACTGAATTATAATTGATAGAATTTATTTGTTTTTTTGAAATTACGAGAATATAAATTCGCGAAATCAATTATTAGTATTATATCACGATGACATCATCCATGTTAATACATGACACTTTGTTGTTGTAACGTTATTGGATCTTATGACGACATCACAAATTCAATCATTTAGTCATATAATTAATTCATTTATTATATCATTTGGAATCAATTGATTCTCACGATTACGTGACGTAATCGCAGTAATGACGTCCTTCCATTGTTATATCAATGTAACGTCATAAAAATTGCTTTTGTGAGGTCATACTTTTCTTGCGTCGCAATGACGACATATAATTCATTATAACATTTGTCATTGGCTTTCATATCCAATTTTACTAATTGATTTTGCCGCAATGACGTCATTGATTGTTGCGTCATAGCGTGACGCCATGTAAAGGACGTGTTTTATGACATCACACATCGTTACGTCACTGATGATGTCATGCCAGTGTCGCTAAAACATTATTTAGAATTCGAACATTACTGGTAAGGATTTAAGCGAAATTATTTTCGCAGCCATCCCAAAATGCCTATTCCCTAAGTAGTACCGGTATATGTTATCCAGAGCGCGGGAAGTATCCAGACCAGATTTGGTCCCAATGTGTCAAACGGTGCTGGAGCCTTTGCAGACAAATATTTAACATTGCATTATATATATATATATATGTATAGAAATGTATAGTGTGCATATAAATATGTATACGAAGCCTGGACAAATTTATGAATTTTTTCAAAATACTGCATTAAAATTTAATAGAGTTCTAAAACAAAATAAAATTGCTTGTTATTTTTGAGTCGATAGGATATATATATGAGATACATTATAAATAACACGGCATTAGAAATCATAAATTAAATAAAACGAATTATTCATATTAGAAGAAATATTTCCCTTTAGGAAAAATTAGAAGTTAAGATTTAGATCCTTAAAAGCAGCTGCCACGTAAGATAGTTGCAGTTCAGCTGTTGCAACAGATTATAATTTAGTTTTTATTTTATGCGATTTCCTTAAGATTTGATTACACTACAATTTTTCGCTGCGTGTCTGTTACAAAAGTAACTGCAATCATCGAACAATGATCACATCGAGAAATTGAATTTCAACGCAATGAATAACCAGCCAATGAGAGCACATCAAAATTGTCCAATGAAGTTATAGTAATGGTAAATGCTGTTGTTAAGCTTTACTTAAGAAGTTAGCACATTGGATGAAACTAAAACTAAAATAGAACTTAATTAATTGCGAAAGAAAAATAAAGCTTTAATTTTATTAATTATGGTTGATATTCACGAAGAAAAAATAAAAAGAGTTCTTTCTAAGTGATAATCTGGTGAATTGAATCAGAGATTTTCATTACTCGTACTTTCACCATTTAATGAATTGAAATTATCTAACACTGAAAGTGAAATTTATCTATATGGATACAGATTCTTTTCAAAGTATTTTAATAAAAATAGAGCAAAAGATTAAACAAGAAATTTTAGAAAGAACTAAAATTGCCTATTTTCTGAATCTATCATTTATTTAGCTTTGGCATTGGTTTTGTGTGTTCAATTTTAAAGCTAATTTAATCAGCATAGATGTCATTATAATATCACATCATCGACTTTATGACATAATGGCGACATCATAAAACATCAAATTTATGATGTTATCATAAAGTTGGTGTTTTGTGACATCATCCATTGTTATTTCAAGATGACGTCACAATTCAGATTTGACTTCTTTATGATAAATATTGAGGTGATGCTGGTTTAGAAATCAGGTAAACTACATATGATACCCTATACGGGAAATATTTAGCGTTATCTATTGGTAACGGTATAAATTAAAATTGTAATGAAAATAAAATTTTATCCTGCACAATTAAGCCATCCTATAGAATTAGCTTTTTATTAGTTGCGTGATTGCAATCGTTGCCAGGAAAACAAACTTTTCGTTTTCAAACGCGATTGCATTCGCACGCTATTCGGAGCGTGTTATATTTATTAATAAATAGTTTTATTAATAAATGTAGCACGCTCTCAGTAGTAATAACCATCCTAATAATAATAATATGCTAGAGAAATACTTCATTTACTAGTTTTATTAATAAATAAAGCACTCCCCGAACATATCAGGTAGATATCACAATCGACCAATTATGCTACAATGACTATATAATTCCGACTATATAGTATTTCATTCTCAAATTTATTTTTGAAATTAATATCTTCCTTTATATAAAAATGAAATGATGATGATATTGAAATAAATATATAACAATATCTGTCTGTAACATACAGATAAAATAAATCAGAAATTTTATACTATATAGAATATATGTATGATTTCTTTTCACAATCTAACGCAGGGATGTACAGATTTGTTAAGACCAAGGGCCGCATAGATTCACTGTGACTTATAGGAGGGACGCTAAAAACTACAAAAGTCATATATCATATCATGTTTATTAATTACATATTACAAAGAAACATAATCAAAAGTAAACAGAGAATTTTTAATTGGATGTTTGGCATTGCATTGATTTAACAATTTTTTATATTAAATTCGATATTTGTAGTAACCAAACACAAAATTAATTTTAAATTTTTATTAGTTGAGCAATAGTGCTATCTGGTACGCACGTAAATTTTTTTTAAATTATCTATTTCGCACACATAAATACAGTAAAAATAAAAAACAATGTTTATTATTACAAATATGATTATTATTTTTTCCTTACTGTTTAAAAACATTATTATCGAATCACTGAAAAAATAATTTCCTATCAGAAAAATATTATTTGCAAATGTATTGTTCAAACTACAAATAATATTTCGTTGATTGCGTGACTTATTAAAATATCACATGGTGTGGTGGGCCGCATGCAGCCCGCGGATTTCTGATCTAGATTAGATTCCTTAAACGCAGCTGTCGCGTGCAATAGTCTCAATACCACTTTCTCATGCAACGATCGCTATCTTGATTATCGATCCATGTTTCTTAAGAAGTGGCTACTATATGTGATCAACTTAATCTTTATTATTTAAGATTATATTAACTAGATCCAAATCAATTTTATGCAAAAAATTACTTTTAAGCAAATTATTTTTCAAAACTTTAAAACAAAAATTTTCAGTTTTTTAACATATTTTATATTTTGTATATTACAAAATTTTCAAAAGTTTTGATGTTTGCTTCTAAAATTTCTTGGAAAATTTTTCAATTTCAAATTTTTATATAAATAAAATACTTTTATATCTAATTTGATCGTTTCAGCTCTGCATCATTTTTTTATAATTTGTTTCTTATATATTATAATATTTTTTAAACAAATGTTTTCTCTATCTCCAAAATATATGGCCGATTTTTTACATATGCCGATCATGTATGAAATTTATTCATGTATCTTAATGTTAGAGATTCTTTAATAACGCTTAAAATGAAGATTTTTCAAAATAAAAACTCAGAAATTTTATATAATTCTAATATAAAATTTCAGAATACTAAGAACCAAAATTTGAAACGCAGTCGGCCAGATAGTCATGGTGGAACTGTGCGGTAAGATCCATCCTGGAAGATCTTGATTCAATTCCCGTGTTCCTCATCTCTAAAAAATTTTCAGAAAGGGTTCGGACTTGATTCATTGAACTTCATCCTCACCTCATTAAGCTGATCCCTTCAGAAGTGTGGCAGTTCGTAGTGAGCAATAGAATGCTTCGTCACTTAGCACTTTTCATGCTTAGAATCCAAAGCATGAAAAGTGACGTTAAACCATAGAGAAAACATTACAAAGGACGTAAGACATTGACATCTTTAAACCTTTGCTATGACATTTATATTCATAAGTTCTAAAAAAGATGGATAATGGCTTCAAAATTCGGCAGTATATTTAATTTGGCTGTAGGGTTTGTAGTACCAAATGTAGTTTCACACAGAAATCCTAAATATTTCTAGATTATGATGAAAACATGTTTAATTATTTTAATTTTTACTCGAATTTGAATTAATCGATTTTAATCATGAAATCTCTTTTTGATTATGTCAGTCATATATACAGTGCCGGATTAAGTTAGTGCGGGTCCCGATTGGATATTTCTCATGGACCCCTTCAAAATATGGCTTATATGATATATAAATAAAATAAGTAACCTTTATAATTAAATACGCATTTCTTAATTAATCCTTTGACTGATATGGACACATAAATGCGTCCTGCTAAAGATATCGGAGTGGACTATGGACGCATATATGTATATATTAGCAATTGTTTCTTTGATTTTGTTTTTTTCAATAAAAATACAAAAATCAATGTTATCGATGAGTTCGAGATACTGATATATATTTAATTTGCTTATTAATGATAATAAATAAAAACATTTTGTATCCGAAGCACTTTCTGTTTGATAATATTACTTCTTTCAACAAATGACAAACGTGATTGCAGTAACATTGCAAAATAATATAGTTATGATATATATATCATAATCGAGAGATTTTCGTCTTTTTGCTTTAGACAAATTAAATCAACATATGAAAATATACAAAAAAGTTAAATTAATACTTATTTAAGAAAATTAAAAAGAACTTTAAAAATATCAATAATTTTGTTAAACAAAGTACAAAATATAATTGTTCATTCTCTCAAAAATAAAAAACTATCTCATGAATTATATTTTGAGCAGATTTTTGGAATATTTTTTAAGTGACATGAACATTTTTAAATTCTCTGCATATTTATCCAGGGAAAACCAAGATCTATGAAGTTTTTTGAATGATTTACTTTAAAATGGTTATAAACTAATTATTACGATTGGCTATATCTTCATCAATTATCAGTAATGACAGTAGAATCTTCGATAACATTCCTAGTAAGAACAGAATTAATAATTCACTTGTTAGATATCATAGCATTTTAAAAAATACTCACTTCTTATTCTTCAAATTTCGCTTATAACCCATTTCCTATTGCTAAGACTAATCCGGTCTTATATTTATATATAAAAATAGGAGATTTATCTACTTCAGTCATAAATTCAAGATCAATTAATAACCTTCTATTATTCATTTAAACTGTGAAACATTTTTCGATATTTTTTGGGAACATTCACATATAATATGCGTACTTAATTCTAATTAAAAAATAGATTATTCCACCGTTAATTTATTTGAGTCATCTGGTTTGAATACTCAGAAAATATTTTCAGAATATTAGTTAAGAATACTGTACATTGAAATGTACAAAAGTAGTATTAATTTGAATAGAAAATTCTTTCCCACGATTTCTTTCTCGTAAAATCGATTCACTCACATTCAATTTTTCTAAGAAATATTTTTCTTTTTCTGGATCTGCAAAAATTAAATGTTCAACGGCTAGGGTGTAAAAGCCCAGCTATAATAGTAAATCTAAACCATTATTCTTCGTTTATTAAACTTTTTTATGGTTTCATTTTGCCTCAACGCGGGGCCCGATTGAGTGCAATCGGTCCAATTGGCTTAGATCCGGAACTGTATATATAAGAATCCATGCTTAAATACTTTGATAAGTTCTTTATTTCTTATGTCTATGTTAGATTCAAAAAGAACTCTTACACTTTTACGTATAGAACATACTGTAATATATTCAAACATTTCTGTTATTTTTTTCAAAACTGTTTCCTGATACCATAAACTATTTACCATATTCAATATATGATGCATTTCAACCAATTACCATACCATACCAACCAAATAAGTGATATTTTCGTCTTCGTTGTTATGGACTTAAATTCAATGGCAGAAATTTGTAGAGACATATTTAAGATCATTTATTATATTATATAAAGAATATATATTTATATAATGAATATATAATTATTGTTTATAAATATATTATTTTTTTTTTTATTTAATATATTATATATATATTGTACAATATATGTTAATATTAACCATATATATAAAAAATAAAAAATAATTTTAAATAATAAATTTTACTTTAAGTCATTATTACGATACTTATTAAAAATTAAAAAAAAAAAAAAAAAAATTCTTTTATTTAAAATATCTATGAAAGAGATGATGACTATTCTATATCACGTGACCGACAAAGTTTACGTCAAAAATGGCGTCTATATCAATCGCTAATCACGTGACATTTCCCGCCTTTTCTTGGAAAAATGGCTGGCATCATCCGAGTTGAGAAAGAATCCACACGATATTGTCGAAGTATGAATTGTAGACGAATAAAATCAAAAAGCCTCAGGTCTAAATCAATGCAAAATGCGTTCATTGATTTGTAAGTGTAATTATTGCTTATTTTCGAAGTAATGAAATCTGACATTAACCCTTCCAGATAGTCTAGAATAGTGTTTCTAAACCAGTGGTCCGCAGAAAAATTTTAGTGGTCCGTGAACTTTATATTTATTACATAGTTTTACAACCTTTAAATGCATTACTACTCATTTTTTAATGGCAATAATAATGCATACAACTGAGAAAATCGAGCACTTGCTTACCATACAAAGTCGTACATACGACTTTGTATGGTAAGCAAGTGCTCGATTACTGCGAGTTTACAGTTGGCAACATGTCTGTCAGTCGTATGAAATTGGTGTTTTGTTATACTCTTCTGAGTTTTAAACAGTTAAACTTCTTCTGTGAGAGATATCATTATGAAAATTTTAAATTTGTTTGTTTGTTGGATATAAA
>WUQG02042304.1:0-10620 GCA_011317285.2 Androctonus mauritanicus | reverse complement strand
TTGCTTTCGAGAAGCGTAAATCGTTCTTAAAAGCGAAAAATTTTGACGTCAATGCTTAAGCGAAGTGCTTTCTAATCTCTGATTTTAAGAACGCACCCATATAATGAAAAGTTAAATTTGGGTTTTTGAAGCGAAATATTTTTTTTCCGTTTGGAGTTTTTTTGAAACGGTAGAGCCCGGCGCCTTTTTGACTCGGCGCCGTCGTGCGACGCACGACCTTGCCCCTATGGACGGCGCGGGCCTGGTTAGAACCTAAACATTAAAAGCCATACATTCATAAAATAAGCACTAAGTACCTTAGTGCTTATTTTATGAATGTAAATAAAATATGCACTATGCAAATATGTATAATATTTGCATAGTGCATATTTATACATATGCATATTATACATATTTGCATATTTGCAAATATGTATAATATTTGCATACTTATAATATGTATAAGTATGCAAATATGTGTCATATTTAAGTGATTCGCAACTGAAAATTCATTTCAATCTCCATAACACCTTGATGAAGAAGAAGAAGAAGAATTCATTTCAATGATATTAGATATTAGCATGGGTATTAGATATAGTTGGCCGTTATTTTCCAAAAAAAACTTGGTCGCTTGGTCGTAAGCATGTTAAAAGAGCTTACAATTGTGAAATTGGCAAAAATGTAATTTTTTAACATACGTTTAAAAATATTGGGTGTTACCCGAAACGGGCCGCACCCATCGCACCCTCTAGTGACGCCACTGATTTTACCATATCAAATGCCATTGATCGAAGTCATAATTCAATGACATGTCTTCTTTACTGAATTTCATAAAAATTTATCAATTAGTTCAAAAGTTATTAGAGATCCATGATGATCTCATAATAGTTAAATCTTTTCCAAAACTTTTCTTATAATATTCTGTTCTATAAATTTCAGCTGTTAATGTTCTATCAAAAATGCAAAATAAATGAAAATAATAACTGACTATTGCAAAATAATATATTTGAAAAATAAACTATTGCATTATGTACTATAGTCTGTTTATTATTTATTCGTGATATGACGTATACAAATAAATCTCATCTTAAAATTATTTATAAATATAACGAAACGTTTAGAGTTGATTAATAAATGACAAAAGTGCATGTTTCTCAAAGTGCAATTCAATAATAATGAAGGGACGGCGTAGGTATTCAGATTATTTTTTCAAAACTTTTCTTATTCGTTTAGATGTTTTTCAATTCCATCTTTTCGGTTTATTTTATATCTATAAATTATTGATATCTATTAAAAATCTATAAGAATGGTTGCTGCAACGACATAAATATTGTTTTGTCCAAAGTCCTAGCCACAGGAAGAAAAATGGAATTTGATTTTAAAGTGAAAATATCAAAGTTATCTTTATTATTATAATAAGCCGAGGATATAACTCTCAAATAGCTTAAATTTATAAAAATGTTTTGCTTCCTTTCTGGGAATTTTTTGCAAGAATAGTAATATAGTTTTATGATTATATTGTGACAATAGCGCCAATATATTAAATATATTTAAATGTTTTATGGTAAGACTATAAAATATATCAGTCTGTATAATAAACTTTAATATAAAGTTTTGAGTTATTTTTTAATTGTTATTAAATGAAAACTATATGAAAAATATTTTTTGTATAGTTTTAAGAATTTCTTTGGGAGAGGGTTGTATTGACTGTTTTGATAAATGGCTTTGATATAGCTATGCTATTGCACAGTGACTAAGTATTTACCTGCGATTCGTATTCAGTATGAACTAATCATAAACAATAGGCAATAGCTGCAATTTTGTAATATTTCATGATGAATATGCAAAAATCGGTTATTATATTATTTATCATCCCTCCTAGTAGGATATCATTTATTTCAGAATAGATTTTTAATAAAATCATCTTTATCATATTATAAAAATTTAAGCTGTAATTATTAATTATGAATTAAGATATTTTAAGTGTTTTTCTAATAATATTTAAAATGCAGTATATTTTTTATAAAATATAAAGCTAGGAAAAATCGGTATCTTTCAAAGCTTCCAGGAAACGAGATTTAAGAGGTGAGAAGGGTTTTAGATATATTATATCTATTAACGTAATATTAACTATATTTGCAGTATTTATCTACTGGTGGTTGATATTAATAACATCAATAATCACTGGTAAGGATACTTATACTTTCCGGAGTTGAAGGTACAGTATTTTATAATCAATTTTGAAGAAAATTTATATTTATGTTGTTTGGAAACAATTATGATTAAAATCTTAAAATATATGAACAATATAAAAGATATGTACTGTATATGATTTATAAAAACAATTATCATAATGCATTTTCATTTCCTAGGAAAAACGTAAGATTTTCTGTTGATTTAATTAATGCTGAAAAAACATAATTTATTTCATCTTAATTCCTTTAGAAATAATTTTTGCACAAATATCTTATTATGCTTTAAATTTAGAACGGCATATAAAGCATTTGTTGCATTCATATGAATAGCTTCCATTTACCATTCCCGCCATTTTGGATCTATTTACAATGTAATTTACAAAGCATTTACAAGATATGCTTTTACAACCATTTCAGCTGTTAAGAAAATGACCTTTCTATTTCAAAGAAACATGTTTTATCATAAGTTTTATTTAGTTATGATTAAGAGTTTACAATACTTCCCTTCCTTTCTTTCCAGAAGAGTATCGAGAAAAAATTCGTACATTTATACTGTATATAAAAATTTCCTAATATTAATATTGGGAATTTTTCCTAGAGGGAGTTTCTTATATTTTATTCTTGTAATATTACTGATTGATGATATTTTCAGATAGATTTAATTTTTATTTATTAATTTATTGTATTTGTTTACTTAGAAAAGAAAGAAAATGAATAAAATATGCATTTTATCAATTATAAAAATTCGAAATTAAAAAAATATATCAAGACTTAGCTAGAGGAGTTAAAACAGAACACAAAAAATATTAATGCAGTAACAGTACTATATTATCGGAACTAAATGAAATTTATATTAACAATGATTTCATATATAAAAATCAAATACAAGCTATAGCTTTTAATAAAATAAATTACAAATAAATAGTTTTCTTATATTACAGTTGATAATGCTTAAATTATACTCCTATTTCGCATATTATCTATTGCAAAATGTAGAAAATTTGCGTATATTAAATTTAATCATTAAATTCCTTTAATGAACATTTATGTAGTAGATCTACCGGAATATTTAAAGATAAATCATAAATAAATTGAATAAAAGTTATATATTCTTTGATTTTAATTTTCACATTCTATTTTAATATTAATTACATTTTTAAATTTTATTTACTATTATATAATTAAAATAATTAAATTAATATTTCGTAAACGTTGATCAAATAGTTTAAAAATTAGATAATGAACGACTCCCATGATCATTTCTAGTTTAAAAGTTATTATAGAGAACTTCGTTAGTTTGAACGGCCGGCATTTTTAAGTAGCTGAAGATAGAAGATTTTATAAATAAACAAAGACAGCAAGAGTTTGACAGGAAAAATAAGTTTAGTCTGCATAAATTAATCTGATATAGGATAATATAAGCTATCAAAGTTTGTCTAATAAATTTCATAGAATCTATTAATTAGCTCAAAAGAGATTAATAGAGCACTATATTTAAGGAATTTGAATGCCCGACATTTTTAAATATTTGAAGTTATTAATTTAAAAAATTAACGTCAAAGTTTTTCTAAAAGCAGAAAATTCTACTGAATTTCATGAAATTCTGCTAATTACTGTAGTTTAAAAGTTATTAGAGAGTAGATACATCTGAAGTGAGTGTGTGATGATTTTATAAGTTTAACTTTCCTTCGGAATGTAGGCTAAAAATAATAAATTGCTTATTATCATTTTTCATTTGAGCAGAGATGCAAACACCTTCGATAATGAAGTTTCAAATTTTATATTAGTATCTGATATAGCGAGTTATTTTCTGAAAATTGGTTGCTCCAGATTTAAAAATTTTTCACAGATCCAAAACTTCTTGTTTAATATAACGAATAAAAGTAAAAAAAAAAAAAAAAAATTAAAAGAGATTTCAGGCTTTTAAGATCAAATTTCACAATTTGTCCTTACAATAAAGCTCATCCGTATGAATATCAGCACATTCTAATTAAGCCAAATTATGAAAAATAAGTTCTATTTGATTTCTATTTATCTGCTATTGTAAATTACCGTAAAAATTACGGTAATTTTAGTGTCTTGTAAATTCTATGCACGGTCTACTAGCTATTATGCTATTAATTTGAACGAATTTATTGCAGTTTTTCTTTTTAGATCCAAATAATTTTTTTTTAATATTGCAAATTGATATGATCTATATAATTGTTATCTATACATATTATAAATTAAATATTGAAATGTATCGTGGCAACTAATGCAGTGTTAAAGCATTTAAAATAATAAACTAAAAATATTAAAATAACTATTAGTTCGTTTATTTAAAAAATAAAACATAAATTTTGCCGATACTAATTATTTTTTAAAATATTTCAAAACTTAAGAAAAAAATCCTTTAAATATCATTTTAAGCAATGACATTATAGTCTTATGGCTCTAACAGTATTTTGATAAATCATTTATGATCAATCGTAAATAAAAAGCTTCGTATAGCATCTGAGAGGCATAAAAAGATCTAAAATACGAGAATGAAACAAGACGAAAAATAGATTTTATGCACTGAAAGAATAATTCCATTGTTATTATGTACCTCAAAACCAATTATTAACAGTATCTATAGAAAAGCATATCGTCTATTCTACTTTCAGATATAAAAAATAACTAGTTTTAAAGTAATATCATTTACAATATCTGTAGCTTATGGTCATGCGAAATTTTAAACCATAAGTATCACGTAAATTTTCTTGCTATTTAAGGTTAATAAGCATTTTATATACTAATAAAGTGATTTCTAAACTTTTATAAGTCTCATATTAAAAAAATATATATATTTAATGATTATTAGAGTAAATAATTTGTTATCGAAATATCATCACACGTTTATATTTTTCAAAGAATTATACATTAAATAATAACACTATATAGGTCCTTTTGCGTTTAAATTTATAGCTTACATTTCACATTATTAAATTAAGCATTTAATAAAACATTATAGTTTTAATTAAAAATATAAACGTGAGCGTTTAATGTTTAAAATTTCAGTGTATTGTATTTGCATTTAAGATAATTAACGAAAATCTGTTTTTTTATTCTTTTTTTTTAAACCAAAAAAAATTATCGCAGAAAAATTTCTTTTGTTTATACGTTATCTATTAATAAACGATAATTAACGTTATCTCTGCACAGATTGTTCGTAAAGAATTGTTTTACACCAGAGACTTTTATGCTAATTTAAAGATTCTTTTGCGTACGAAAAAATTTATTATCCGTTCATGGACGACAGCTTTAGACAATGGATAGAATGTAAGAAAAATATCAGCCAGTTCTGTAACTAAGCAGCATCACTGCTAGTCCGAGTATATGAAGAGAGGTTGGGTAGCAGTTCACTAACATAGCATGCATTCCACAACCAACAGCCGGAGAACCCGGTTTGTACACGTTCTTTCCCATTTCGCGATATTCTTAGTGTGCTATAGCAACATCACTTTACCTTTTTTTAGTTTCACTCGAGACCTGGCAGCGTTGTTAATTGGTATGGAATTCGTTCTTTGTTATATTAAACTAAATATTCGTTTCATTCGCTACACAAAATAATTTTCTAACATTTCTTTCCACGTAATTAATTTATTTCTTCTTTTATTAAATTCTTTCAAAGCTCAAAAATTTGTGATTAAACTTAAAAATGCGTATATTTTATATACAATTTTAAATGCACTAAAATAGCATTAACCGTTTCGTGCGGAAATTTAATAAGTTATTTCAACTCTTTAAAAATGCATTTCTATCATATTATTATTTATTTATAATCTCATATGTTGGTTTTAATATAAATAAATTATATATTTATTGAGTTAGCTAATAACGCTGATTATTTTATTCACGTGTTAATGATATGTTAATCTGCTAATCTGTAATTTTTTTTCATTTGAATTAACAAATATAATGATAAAAAGATATATATTTATTATTATTATTATTATTATATAAAAATAACTATTAAATAATAGGTTTATTTGCAAGTCGACATATGTAAAAATATCCCGAAACAATAACGTATTAATAATAATAACAACAGTAGTAAGAACTACGATAAAATTTCAATTCAGTTCGATTGATCCACGGGAAACTTGTTTATCGCCGGTTTAAAACAACATCGATTGTTTTTAAAGAATATTATTATTTTTCAGGATGTTTTGCTTAATATAGTAGTCATCACCATATATAGTAATACGCGTCATTTTCAAGTTCATAAGGAGAGGAAGAACAGGTAAATTATAAAAGAACAAGAAACATCTTCATCTGATTGTCACGTGGACTGAACAGACAGTCTGCTATTGGTCAGACGTCTTGCATACCGGAGTGCTCCCAACATCGCCCTTCGGCAAGGACGGACCGTACGGACATTTACCCCGGACAAGCGGAGATGATGGTCGTCCTTGCTCCGGATGCATTTAAGGCTACGGTCAATATATCCGCAACATTTGTCGGAGTTGTCAGAATAACAATACAGAGCGTTCAACCAGTGTACGAGACATTTAGCCTTTTCGTTCTGATCGCTAAAACAGGGGAGATGAATGGTAAGAAAGTTTATGTTGTTTGTCTTCAAAATATGTTCAATTTGATGTTATTTGTACATTATTTTGCTTAATAATGTTACTAATTTAAGACTGAATTATATTATTCTCATGACGAATCGTATTTCGCTTTCATTCGATTGTTATGCTCTTTAACGTTTACGTCACTCGTCACGTGGTCGACGAAGCAGACGACCTTTGTAGGTGAAAAGATCGGTGGTGTTGCTACATCGCAATTTTTGTGTAATCCTGTTTTTCACTTAATAAACGTATTAAATAATATGTTAACATAAAAAACGAACTGAATGGTATATTTATGAAGTTCAGTAATTTTTAAATTTATTATGGTCACGTGGTTTATGAAGCAGACGACCTCTTGTAGGTGATCAAGATGTTTTTTTTGCGTTTATGAAACAAGCTTAATTAATGGAATTGCCAGAATTTTGTTTAAATATTTACATAAAAACGTTTACGATATTAAAAATTCCTCATATTAAATATACTTTAATCACGTAAATCAAATAGTAAGGTGTTATCTCGTATGCCATTCCGTCACGCTTAGATATAATTTGGAGTGGGCGTTAGAAATGCGTTTTTTAAGTAAACATTTTTAAAAGACAAGTTTAGCGTGTTACTTCGCATTTGATAATATTCTGATGAAGCGTTAAAAATTTGCGTAATAGATAATTTACTGTAAATGACCTTTTAAGTGCATACGGGAATACCATACAGATTACGTCATTTCAGATGTCGTTTATAAATCTTGTATCCATTAATGATGGCCACATTAATTTTTAGCGCCAATTTGAAATTATCTCTATAAAAACTTTTTAAAAATTTGAATGAGGTAACCTATATTTTATGTTGTTATTACATGAATGAATTTATACGATAATTCTAGGTTATATCTCAAAGTTGAAAGTTTCAAGACAATACAAGTTTTAAATGATTTTATTCTGACAAACATTGCGCGTTCTCTATCTTTAGAATTATTGATAAACATAGTTATCACAATTTCCCCTTCAACTACGTAATAAGATTATACTGTATTTGTAGGAGATTAAAAAGGGGTCATGAGAAAATACAATATATCTACAACTTGAATATCTATAAAAAGACATCATGTTGCTTCTAATAATAGAAAAAGAAACATTTCGCCTAACAAACAGGTAGCTGACCCTGGATAAAGTTGGTGTAAACAAATAACTGTATATTGTTATGAATATATATTTCTCCACTAGATGGCTTCGATTCAAAACATGTGTTTTCTTTTCAACCAATCGCCGTTCTTCTTAGTAGGAATATTTCCCTTTTTTTTATAGATGATTCACATGATTTTTATTTAATTTCTTTTCAGAATAATCCTGTTACAAATTTAATATAAATCAGCCAGAATTTAAAAATGGAAGAATCATTTTTCTTTTATAGGTAATATATACAGTATATGTATTTATTGTTATTTATTTTTAATTAAAATAATTTAAGAAAATTAGATTTAAAATTTAAAAAATAATGTTTTTAAATTTTAATAGTTAAGACACGTGGGTTGCGTGTGTAATGTCACGTCATATAAGGTGCGAAGTGTCGCCGATAAGTCTAAAATGTGTTTCTTTCATGACCATGTTAGACACTGAAATCATACAAACTTATCGGAAAGGTATTGGTCAGAGTCCAGATCGCGCTAATTATCTGATACGGTACCAAAGGTTTAAATGTAGTGTCAACACAGAGCGATATGTGTTACATATATAGTAAGCAAATCATACTGATAATTTATTTGTACACTACCTGAGCGTGCATCGCTGACTACCGATAACAGTATACTAACCTTATTTTTCTTTTAATAGGTTTATTAATATGTAAATGTTTAACATAAACGACACACATATCATAATATTAATATACTGTAATGGTAATCCCTTTAAAAATTTATCTTGTCAAAAATGCATTTTTTTTCTGAAAGTTGATATTAGTTTTTGATAATCTGTTAGATAATTAATGATAATATTTGTGCATCTTTAAAAATACATTTATATAGTACTTTTATTGATAATATTTTTAATTAACATTATTCTGTTAAACATTTGAAGAGGAGTTTTTATTAACTATTACTTCATTGGTTTCCATTTAGTAGTTAGTAAATTCCCTAGATTAAAATAAACAGCTATTCTAAAAATCATTTTTACTGACTCGGAAGTTGTGTTAAAACTCCAGACGGATTATTAGACTGGAGCGACTGCCTTATCTCTTTCCCCTTTTGTTTTTACTGTTATGTAGCCAATCTCAAGGCCAGGGGTGGGATAGCGTAGCTACAACAGTGAAAGGAACCATTTTATCTCTAGACGAGTGCCAGAGACGGATGTATGACTCTGATTATGTTGCGTACGTGCGTGACTCGTTAACGTGACGATTTTTTAACTAGAAAATTACTGGTATATAGATGCACCCGTACCATGCAAGTGTGTAGTTGCGCCATTACCGCATTATAGGTAAGTTTTTCCCCCTCTCTTTCTAAAGAATCTGTTAATGGAATTCCACAGTTGCATTTTGCAAATCATTGCTGCTATAATTATTCATTTAGCAACATTCTGCATAGAATAAATAATTTAGAATAAACTAATAAATAATCGCTTCTAAAAATACACATTGATATTTACTTGCGTTTTATTTTTCCAGATTCGAATTTTTATATTATTATTTTGTTCAAAATATAATAAAAATATATTTAAATTTGAAATCGAATTCAAATTAATAAAAAAATAATAAAATCTCAATAAATTTTCATATGCTTTCAATTTAATCTATATTTTCATTTCAATTAGTTTTACCCTTTATCCTAATTTAAGGTTCGGATTAGCGCGAGATAAAGATCATCCCGTCCAAGTTTATCCACGTGATTTTAACATGTGCTTACACTGACGTCATTCCTGTATATAGTTGATTTGTATACGGTTTGTTATAGCTGATATTTTTTGCTGTTTTCTGACTTTTAGATTTAGAAAACTTGTTCGAGTTCAAAACAGGAAACTAGGATGATTGCATCAAAACGTTCGATCGAATTGTCTTGCGTTCCTAGAAAAGAATGTCGGACTTCGATGATAACGCGCATGTCCTCGGGTAAAGAATTTTTAACTTCCAAACAACCGTGGGAATTTGTACTAGTTAGATAAAAGAATTCTTTCATTTTCTAAAAGTTCCTTATTTCAAAACAAGTAATCCATTGACGTTTGAAAGGATGAATCATCTGTGGGCGTTTGACTCAACCGACTTTTATTACATTCACTGTAGTTATTACGATGAAAAGTAATCAGGTAATATTTTTTAATGATTTTTTAAAAATATTTTATGTCATTGGTATAGCAATTATTGCGTTATAAATTTCACACACCCGCTATTAACTGGACAAGGTGGACGGCAGTTATGATGTCGATAACTATTGTTTTGATGTATGTAGAGACTAGTCAAGTATGTCTATAGCATAATATCCAACTGGGACATTGTACTGGCAAATGACCTTCAAGGTTGGAGTGGGTGGATGTTGCTTCTCTTTTACCATCAGAATATTTTTATTAAGTTGGAAATTCCAATTTTACTTGAAGATATACATACAAGTTTAAACAGAAAATTATAAAATTTCATTAGATTTCGATTTATCTACCGGATGTTAACTCTTTAAGGTAGTTGACGGGAAATGATGTCATCGAGTGACTGTTTGAGGGGGAGGAACAGAGGCGGATAGACGAACGAACAAACTGGTCTGAGGTTAAACGTGGGTGATGTTTGTTCGAATTTTTATCAGCAGTTGTAATTTTACCGTTTATTCTTTATTATACAATATCTAGAGTAGGATGACAATGAGGACATATGTCAGACAC
>WUQG02042303.1:0-29496 GCA_011317285.2 Androctonus mauritanicus | reverse complement strand
TGGGGCTCAGGAGATAGCCTAAACTTTAATCGCCTTAACTGAAACGTGTGTCTTTGGTATCGATTCCCCTTACGGTAGAATGAAACATTTACTCGGGCCTTCTTTTTCTTTCATATATTCATTTATTAATGATATCTAGATTATTATTAGATTACTACATTCATATCAATGTCTGTCTGGTATAACTGTTAACTCCCTTATGTATAATTGAGTGAATTATAGTGGCTAATCATGTAAGATAAGATAAGAAGAATGAAAAAAAAGATTAATGAGAGGAAGAAAGACAAGGAAATTTTTTTGTTCATATTTCTTCCTCAGATCATTTTATTTTCTGAGTTATTATGCTTATTTTTCCCCCTTTCCCTCTTCACTTACTAGCTGTGTTTACTTTGCTATCTTATCTGAGTTTTCCCAATTTTTTCTGCTCTATACCTGTTACACTGACTTGAACTGACTCATTATTTATATACTGTAGTGAGTCAACTTGTAATATACTTGTATAAGTTGTAATAGTTAGTTATATTTATCAGTTTTATATATCTTTAGTATCTGCAACAGTAGCTGTAAAAAATTGTTCTGAAAAAAATACATATTGCAAAATATCAAATTTTTAAAATTTAGATTTAATTATCTTAGTCCGAGGAACAAGAATTAAATAAATATTGAATAGGCAGAACAAACTAGGGTAAAAATAATAATTATAACAGTAAAAATCCATAAAACTTTCAATATAAAAATAGCTAGATAATTATTTACCGAATTTACATGCAAGTAACGCCCTTTTAAACGAATCCTTATCTGATTTCCAACAATTTTTATCATATATCGCATAAAGTCAGAGGTTTAAAAAGCCATAAAACTACCATACTAGACTACTACTTTAGTCATAAACACGCACAACAGGGGAAAAAGAAAGTTTCAAAAATTGATGTGTCACTTCCAGTAGAACAGACTTAATAACTCTTTCGGTACCACCAAACCACTCCCACTTTAATTGATATGAGGTTAGTTTGTTGTTGAGCAAACAATCATGTGGATGAAACCCTACTTCGATAATGAATAGAAACGAAAATCCACTGAATGGAGGAAACGCCATTAAATTGTAATCAGGCTGACCACCGTGCGAGAGTGAACTCACGTGAGACATTCACCTGACCATTTGCAGTCGTTTTTTCGTCCATCTAAAGCTGACCAATCGCCGTATGGGTATAATTCAATTGTGACAGTTAGGTGGAGACTACAACTCGCAAGTGATCGTAAATCACAGATATTTCGGTTTGTGTATGTGTGCGCGCTTCTGCCTCACCCTACAAATGAGAACTCTGCGTGTGATTTTTGCAACTGAAGCTACAATGGGATTTTCCCCCATTCTTTTCTGTTCTACCACACGAAACTTTATTCGATCAGCTATGTTGTTATCTAAAGATTGTAGGAAAGTTTAGTTTCTGGAGAGCGATCGTGTAGAAAATAAAAGACGAATGCTTTTACGGTTGTAATGGTTTCGTTCTAGCGAAAAGTTGTTGTTTGATAGGTCTTGTTTTTTTCTCTCTCTCTGCTACAGATAAGGGCTTTAAAGTTCGGTATATATGGGCTCGAGAAGGTTTCAGATAAAATTCCTGTATTTTTTTCCCTCCGAACAAGACACAGTCCATGCAACGCAAATTTTTACTGTGTTTTTGGCGTTATAAGTTATGTTTTCATGCTTTCAATGACTTTTATGACACTTTAGAAATCATGATTCATTCGAATGATTTACTTAATGTCGGTTATAATGGATTTTCAGCATTTTGTTTGAATAGCGTAAAACTTGTTACGCTCAGTTGCTTTCATTCATGTCGCAGTTTCTATTTTAGAAATTACAAGAAGGAAAAAAAAAAGTTTAAGTTTGGAAAATCGTTGGGAGATTTTGTTCGTCATAATAAAACGATTTCTTATCACAAAGCAGAGACGTCTATTAATAGACATCACGAGGATTTTCTTGTTCGAATCGGATCTTCACGACATCGCCGACAAAAAAAAGCATCTGCGATCATCACTCATAGGGATAATAACGATAATATATCTGCGATTTAAGAGATACCATTTTACCAAATTGTCCCGTTATATGTGATTGACCCGGAGAAACTTTGGCAGAAAGGTAGAAAAAAAAGGCAGAAAGATCGACAATGTTGACATCAGCGTGACTAGCAACCAGTCGAAGTCTAATTGCCCCAAGACTATAGTGATTTATGATAGTGGAGTTGGTGTAGGCGTGACAAAAGCTGTATAAAACAACACACCCGATGTCTTGTTCTCCAAGCTGCTCTTCTTCGCATAAGACGTGCGGAGCATAACCAATTGGAAAATTGCCAAGCATATGTTCCTGCTTGATTCCGAGTGAACGACAGCATGCCATATGTGTGGCTTTATGGAAACAATTATTCTCTCGTGTACATTCTAAATTGTTGGCTTCTTTACAAATTTGTTCCTTCTAAAATTAAAACTGTTGTTACTGTAAAAACGTGTTACGCTAACAGATCGTTACCCCATACACGACCAACTGTTTTTTTTTCTCAGCAAACTTGCAAGTTCTACACAACTGCTGTCATATCCGTGAGAACAATAAACGGTAGTGGCTGTGTTAATTTTTTCTAATTAAAACGCTCATTATCGAAACGTTTTTTTTCCCTTCTTCTTTTTTTAACTTTTTACCAGATACTTCAGTTGTTCTGTGAATAAAGAAGCAACTTAGGTCAGGAAAAAAACAAGACTGGTTGCTATACATTCCAGGAACGTACAAGAGACACCGTTAAAGGCGATTTTTTGGACGTCGCCACGTTATCAGCGATGCAATATATATGCAAAAATTCTCAATCTTCTCGCTAGCTTAGTCATGTGAGGAGATTCGCACAAATCGCGCAGAACAAAGAAACCAGACATTTTCACCACAATACTTTAATAAATGTTGAACATCGGCTGAAGTTTAAAACTCTTGCTTACAATTATTTCACTGTCTGCAAGTAAATTCATATTTTTTATTTATTTTTTTATTTTACATTTTTTAATGTAACTCCTAGCGAAACCTTGAATCCCAATGGTATTTATTACGAGCTTATATTGCCAAGGGGTAAGAGACCTGCCAAAACAAGCGCAACATAAACATTAAGTCGTATTCATAACTCGATTTAATGATGACATTTAACATGCAATATTTATGAGCCAGAATCATGATTTGTCCGGTTTTACTTCATATCGAACTGTATTATTCTATGCACTTGTAGAAACTTGTTTAGTTTGCATTTGCTGTTTGATATTTTGTAAACATAAGTAACCAAACTGTCTGTCGTTTTTATTGATTTAAATTATAAATATTGCAGTTTAGTATATAATAATATCGGCTGTTAGAGAAAACCAGTCACGTATAACATAACATCAGTAAACGCACAGTATATGCGGTCTAGTGTATATAATAAACACAATAAATATTTTTATTCATAAAAAATCAGGTGCACAAAAATATTCTGTAGATATATTTTTGTACACTTACAAAAATATATCTACAGAATTTATCGATTCGATATATCGATATATCGAATCGATAAATTCTGTATATAGGCTATATTTTATTATAATAAACATAAACTATAATAATAAAATTGGATAATCCGACTCTAGTATGGTATGCAATAGTATTATTCATGTAATATTATGAAACAATGATGCAACAACAGTGTAATATAATTTACAATATGATATATTGCCATGTATATGTATGGCTTTGTGTATAGCAGCATGATTCGTCTATCATACGTAGAATACTAATCTGTTCTGCGATAAATATAATGTCACGTATGATACCAGTAACATGGCGTAAAATTAATTTACCATTAATATTGTATTATCGTTAAAATTAATTACAAACTTGTTAAATAAAATACCTATGTTAGTTTATCATATCTCAGAAGTAATATATATTGTCAGGATATTGTTATATATAGTATAGTAGGTGTGCAAGATGGGTCATGGGATAATATAGTTTAAGTATTTTTTTACGTATGTATATTATTTATGTGTGTGTGTTAGGAGTCTTAATCTATGAAAGATACAACACGTACTCCATGATTTGAAACAGACTGTTTATGGATGCTTCTATTCATTTTCTTCCAGAAATTTAATGTTTATAGATGATAATGATCTTATTGCATTTATAATGCAAGATACAACCGTTCGAATATATGTCATATATATATAGTATGTAATAAAATCTATGATAAACTTTCAAGAAAACAGATGTAGCAGAGTCCTTTCTTGCAAAATTTAGTATTCTGTATTTTGCACTATTTTTGGTTTTAAAAATATACATTGTACTTCTGTAGAGAACGTATTGTGGGGGTGTTGGGGTTAGAGAGAGAGAGAGTAGCAGCAGCAGATATACGAGGCCACACAACACGTGCAGGAACAAACTGCTGTGGAAAGTTTTGGTTTTCGCGTTAAGGCTTGTAGATGTTTTTACAAAGTGTGGAATCACTTTAAGTCAGAGTTAAACCTATTTCCAACAAGAAAAAAGTGAGATTTTATTTCAAAGATGGCGCTGGTAGTGCCGCAGAAAATAACTACAGAATACAAATTACAATTATTGACACAAATGATAGTATGTTCAATTAAAAAAAAAATAATTATTATTTTAACACATTATACAAGAATCTATTTTACGGTGTTTTTATATTGGCAATCATATGCTGAAGATTCGACGGGATAGGAGAACGATGCGTTTGCCAACATGGGATAAGATGATTAAACAAGATGTTTTACTATCTACTTTGCCAACCGTCTTAACTTTTTTCGATCTGCATTATCTATAATTCACTTAATGAATTTTGCTAAGTATAAATATGAAAAATAAAGAATTCACAGACTGTTTGTTCATTTTAAACGATTCAATTAATCATTACAATTAATAATTCCGATAAATCTTAAATTAAATGCTTAATGGAGTAAAATATATCGTTGGGCAGAATCTTATTTTTCAAATCAAAATTTATCAGTCGAATCATCTTTCCCCACAACTGGGGTGAGACGGTTCAATCGATACTCGATGTTTTAAATGTACTAAGATCCTTAATCTTATTGTTGACTGATCATTACAGTATCAAAGTCTTCGATTGTAACGATATTTTCTGGAAAAATTTATCGATATTTTGCACAAATATTTACGAAAAACTGACCCGTTTTGCCCCACCTTCCTCTATATTTGACAATATAATGTCCACATACGGGTATTATTCAGCTAGCATACTTAAACTGCGATACTACATTACTACAACCGTATTAATGGCTTTGTGTATAGTAGCATGATTCGTCTATAATACGTAGAATACTAATCTGTTCCGCGATAAATATAATGCCACGTTATGATATCAGTAACATGGCGTAAAATTAATTTACCATTAGTTCAAATTAATTACAGACTTGTTAAATAAAATACCTGTGTTAGTTTATCATAACTCGGAAGTAATAAATACCCGCTTTATCTTATGCATTACCCTTTTTTTTTTTTTTTTTGTTTGATATCTTTCGATTCTTGACTAGAATATCAGCTAAAAGCGAGTCGTCTAATTTATAATAATATAAAGAGATAAACGTCCGTTTGTCTGCGTATGCCTCCAACAAAATTTATCAATCTGTCACGCTAATGTATTCGATGACAAAATTTCGTGACCGGTGCCATACGTAAGCCAAATTCTAAAAAGAAAAAAAACAGTTGAAAAATGAACTATTCGGTTCTCCGTAAACGATGATTTAACCCATAAACTAACTGCATTTTTTTACTTTATCTTCCTTATCATCGAGTCCTGATTGATGCAACTGTAAATTAGTATCAGGCAGTGCAGTGGTGGTGGTTATTAATAATATAAATACACCAGTGCAATAAAACCGGAACAAGCTAGCACGTCCGCATAATATAGGTTATCTGGAAAAGATGTATAAATGTTAATATTTTATTACGATCTTAAGAGAAAATGGATGCGGAGTGTGTGGCATTGACCAACTGGCATGGCAGCGATCGAAAGTTATAAAAAAATCACGAAAAGGGAAGGAAGGAAGAAGGACAGAATGGTATAACGCGACTGGCAAACTATCCGTGACTGTATACGACTAAATAATAACAATGTGTGCGATACGTAATTTTTTTCTTTGTCATATACAAACATAACAAATATGATTACCTATTGATGTATTAAAGTTATTGTTTGGAAGTCCCGAAAGTGAGAATGACAGAATGAAAATCATGTCAGTCGCCAGATGTACACACAAAAGAGGAATTTGAGAAGTGTGATTGCAAAGGGAATTGCTAACACCTGTCTGCTTGTAGATGTCAGCTGTTTGAAGTTCTATCCGTCCGCTTATTTTTTTCTTTTTTTTTTGCTCTACAAGAACTGATGGTTGTTTTTTTATTTCCATTTTCCGAAACCATATTCCGTTATGGATGGACGTGCATATTAAATTTTCGTTTTCTATTTTCGCCATTTTTTTTTATATAATTTTATAGATCGATAATAATTTAAATTTTTAACGTAAATTAACTTTTTAAAAAAAATTTTTCTTTCTTTCTTCTTCTAATTCTTTCGGATTTAAATTGAATCGTTGTTTTGGTTTTCCTGTTTTTTTTTTCCTTTGCCTAATTTTGAGACTTTAGGAGAAAATTGTCCGAAAGTTACATAGAAAATTTTGACGAAAAATCGTTTGAATTCGAAGTAGGAAAATTTATTTAAATTAATTTTTTAAAATGAATTTAAAAAAAAATTGCGTTAGTTAAGCGAGGGGAAAAAAAATTAAACTCCTATAAAACTTATCCTGCATATTAATACCTTTATGACGAAATAATTTTATTGGTGTTCGTCTGTGTGTCTATCTTTAAATTGTCGATTAAAAAAAAACAAGTTTCGATTTTCGCGAAAATGATTTTAACAATATCCTTCGAAGAAATAATTAACAAGCAAGGGTGGCGAAAACGTTGATAACATTGATCAAAACGTTTAAAAAACGAACACGAGTATAAATGCTTTTCTTATCAGAAGTAATAGGAAGAAAAAAAATAAAAAAAAAAGGAATTTTCATCCGGATTTCGTGTTGAGGAATCCTTTTGCATTCGTTTTTATTTATTCGTCGCGTATCCGATAAATATTGGCGATTGGAGCAATAGTTGTTGCTATGGTAGCATCACTGAAAGAGAACCATCTGTTAAGTTTCCGAACTCTGACAGATGGTGACACTGCAGGGGTGACGCTCACTTTTGTTGTCGTTTAGCACGGTGTGGGGGCGGATGAGACAAAATCTACTACTACTAGCATAAGACTGGAAGAGATAGCAAGCAAATTGGCAAAAGCCATTAATGGTGGTCATTTGTTGTGCCAGCTGCGACCAGCCAATAATGGAATGCTGGGAATGTCCACGTGTTACGTCATTGGTTTTTCCGCTTTTGTAAACCCTAGATACAAGCTTGATGGGTTATATTGTCAGTCTTTACACAAAGGGTTAGACAGCTAGTAAATATTACTTCCCTTTTAATGTACTGCCATAAGCGTAAAGTTCGTCTGGGTCTATTTATCTCCGCTTGCAAGCTGTGATTCTCTTTTATACTAGAGACAGGTTAGTCAGGAAAATGCATTCGTCGTTAGTCAGGTAGCATTACTTTTTAAGAGGACAGATAACAGCGTGTAAGCTTACAATGCGGAAGATAACCACCTCTGGAGGTGCCCATCTTGCATGTTTATGTTTAACGCTTTTTCTTACCTATGAACTCACATATAGTCCCGTTAAAAAACTGTACTTGCTTACTGAAGGATCAATCGAGCGAATTTGACGCTGATAATAATGGAGAATGGCAAAAAAAATAAAATGGTAACATACATAGTTATTAGAGCCTTAAGATGCGATGATAACTAGCATCAACAGGAACTAACTACTTAAAGACGATCCTGCTCATCCGCATTACTTTTTCTTGTCAGTTAAGGGGCTACTTGCTTAGATAGGTGGACAAGGTAAGACGTATGGCAGGCTCTTATTTCGAAAATAGAGGGAGACAAATGTAATTACGTTGCACATTTTCGGTTTATCTTCCAGTTGACTTTCACCTTAACAACATGCAATGATACTGGACGCGTTTAAAGCTGCTAGACCATTGGTGGAATGTAATGATGTGCCCACCTACACTTTGCTTTCGATATTATCTGCCGAAAAGTCTGAGAAAACAAGTTCAACTTAACTCCCACCAACTCCTAGATATTATAAGTCTGACAAAGACCGTTAACCGACATAAGAGGGAATCGTGTACATAGATGACATCTCCGAACCAGAGAAAGAGAGAGATAGATCCTCACATTCACCACACCGCCGCATGATATCTGCCTGAAGTTAAATAGGAAATATTTAAAATCTATTAAAAGGCAGTTAACAATGACTTTTAATAAGATCACCCCCCTTTCATTGTTTTGAAATTACGGTGGAAGCCTTTAACAAGCAATGATTCAGACCATCAGCTGTTCATTCGACCAATTCTATTGTTGTTTAGCGAAAGATTAGCATACAGATTAAACAGCGCTTAGCTGTGCAGCTGGCACGTTGTTAGTTGCAGCTTGGCTCAACTCTCTAGAGGATTAAGACAGATCCACCTTTATAGAGTGGCACACAGACTCCTCCGTTACTTTACAAAACCCAATCGAATGAAACGGATGATACCCCTTTATTATTAAACTGTCGTTAAATATGAATAATTATTCTCACGGTTTTATCTACCTAAAAATGAATAATGGTTTCCACTTCAACTACAAAAACCAAAAAAAAACTATTCTTAATATATTAATACCGTAAATGGTATTCCCTAACGTATAGAAACTTTTTAATTATTTTTTTTATCTATGGTTTCAAAATCCGATAATAGGAAAAAGTGAATTTTTTTTTTTTGTTATTTAATAAGAGAGTAAAATTAGTCTGATCTACGACTCGGATCTTTTCTCTAAAACGTCTTCTAGGAACCGTGGTTGCTAAAATTATAGGCTACGACCGATGGACGTAACGTAACGGCTAGTGGGTTTTAATATCTTGGAGAATTTTACATCGTTTTTAGTAGTAAATACTTTTCAGATGTTTGTGGAGAAACAGATTTCCAAGAAAAATCCCCCTAGAGGAGGAATATAAAAAAGAAATCCTACTGTGGCCTCTTAAAGTAATTCTATCTTAAAGATATATATAGGTTTAATCCTTATAACAGTCATTTCTCAACTATGGGCGTCTAACAAGCGTGCAATACCTAAACACATCATTAATTACTGTAGAGAATCGCTGATCTTCCAACAGCGGACGGTTTACTATTCTAGGATTAAAAAAAAAAAAAAAAAGAAAAAATGTACCTTTTTGGTAATTTACTGAAGCGAAAGTTTATTCAGAACTCACGTTTTCTTCTTCTTCTCTTTGGAGTTGGATGCAAGTTTTCGTACGGTTGTCCAGTTTCTTTTCCTTTTTTTTTCTCTCCATTCAATTTTCGTTGCGTGAAAGGTTTGCTTTATATCGACGAGATTTAACGCTTCTCTAATTTCAATATTCTCTTCGCGACAAACTTTCACGATTCGATAAGTCTAGAGAAAGGTAAATGACTGAATTTACATTTTATAAACTAATTTACTCGACGCTATTCCTGAATATTTTAAAACTAAATAATTCTATGGTTATATATATTTATACGCAAAAAAAAAAAAAATTAAAATAAATCCCGAAGTTCATTTGAATGAAAAACGTGACCTCCAACCATTGATAAACATAAGATAATGAGCTAAGTATTATCTTTCGCAATTAGCATACATTTCAAAAAGTTGGATCGTATTCTTCCCACATTAGAAAGTTAAAAATATTTCCAGGAAAAAAAAAGAAAAAGGGAAATGTCATTAATAGGTTCTGGTTAAATTATTCAAATCCTAACGAATAAGCAAAGTTATCTTTCAGTTTTCGTTTTTTTTTTATTTATTTATTTATATATACAAATATTTTACATTTTACGTATATAGAAAGTACACATAGCAATGCAAAGATTAGACAGAAGAGTTTAGAAATCAAAATATATACAGTACGGGGAATGACCTTTATATATACATAAGTCATACGGTAGTAACGGATAGGAGACCTAACGGTTTCGTTCCTGAACTCTGACCCTTCGTTCCATGAACTAATACTTCCTGGACGGTAGTAAAATCGTCGAAGACGGCCTTACCTCTTTTCTTCATCATTTTTCTGTAGGATAATTCTAATATATTAGTCTCTTTCCTGTTTTGTTCTTCCGCCTCTTCAACGTATTCTTTAAGGCAGGACATCTTGGTTCGCATGATCATCTCTTTTTTCTTTCTGTCTCTTGCACGTTCGAGATGACGTTTGCGTTCTTCCTTCGACCAATACTTTCCCACTTTCAACTCGCTGACTGCATCGTCATCTGTAGTCAGACCGGACCTTTCTTCCGTTATCTTAATGGCCCTTTCTCTCAGAATTCTGTTTCTGGCAGGTCGTCGTGTGATATAACGAGTACCATCCGATCTTCTTTTGACTTTCCACTCCATTTTCATCTCTTCGTCTTCCTTAACAGTACTTAACCCTCCGACTTTAGCCGCGATTGATTCTCTCCTGTTACCGCAGTTGGGTAATTTTTTCTGCTTGGTCTGTTGCTGCACTAGAGCTTGTCGGAATAGCTGTTGCTGCAACCATATTGTATGCTGCAAGTTGTCCTGATTGGTGTACATGGTCGTACAGGGATAGACTGTAGCGCATTTTCTCTTTCTGCTCGATTCGTCGCGAACGTCTTCGTTATTTTTCTTTGGCTTCGTCGACTCCTTCTGCGATGTCTCTTCGTATTGGAACAGGGCGCGACAGCACTTGCGACAACTGTCGCAACTGAATATACTAGCCACGTCTGATTCGTTTAGTTGAGTGCTCTTATCTTCCATTTTAGGAGAGATTAGAGATATCATGGAGCCGTGGAATTCGTTATTGCGCTCTTCGCACGGAAGAGGAGACAGTTCTAGAGTCAGTGGCGTGCTCCTACGACTGTCGCCCGTATTGTAGGCGCTCGAACTCTCATCCGTCTTCTTATCATCCAGCACCATGCTCTTGACCCAACGTTCCACCGATTCCTTTTTGTCCACAGACAGCTTTGATTCCTGATCGGGAAATCTACTAGAGGTTCGCAAATCTGCCAAGTTGACGTAAACGTGTTCCAACTGACACCTGAGACGTTGCTGTTCTTGAAGATGACGATTTACCAGCGATTCACATTCCAATTGTATGTTTTCCATCTCCTGATTGAGAAGTGCCATCTCGTGATCCAGGCTAATATCGGATTGAAACCGGCAAAGTGGTCCGAAACATTTGGTTTCGCAGTTTTCCTCTTCGGATTTCAGTTTGTTGTTATCGTTGCATTCGTCAATCTGGAAATTTCTTTGCTGTTCGATAACGGATTCGGCTGCTTCGTGCTCGGAACTCTCTTCGTTTTTGGTGCTATCGTCTGTTCTTCCCACTCCGCTGTCTTTTTCGTGTTGATTTTCGGCGGTTCCCGTGTCCGTGTCATCTGCATCTTCCTAAAAAAGAACCGTCAAAAACATCCATTTTCAGAGAGTAAAGTCGTCACTACATCCGTACGTGCCAAATCAAAAGAAATTTTTCCAACTCACCAGATGCTGACGGCAAAAAGCTAGTGGTAAATCAGACGACTGCTCTTCTAAAAGGTAATCTTCCATCTAGAAAATAAAAAAAAAACTTATATTAAAAAGTCTGTTAAGTATCGCAAAAATCCTTTTGGTACATCAACGTGTCTTTGCCTCGTTATATTTTCTAGTAATTCAATAATTTGAACCTTCTTCCGACTCTGTAACTCACCATCAGTCGGTAAATGGATTTTTTTTTAATTTACTTTTAACGGTTTCTTGTATACTCGTTAGTTAAATGCCTCGAAGCATTAAAACTACAATCGATTTTTAAACTTTAATGGATTTTTTTTTTTTTTTACTAGGTTTTTGAAATATTTTTATACTTCTCTACACCACTTAATAAGTTAAACACTCGCGTAAAACACTCACTTGTATCTGGGGTCGTGCAACAAGAAGTGTGAAATCCTGACGTTTTTCGGAAAATAACGAGATGGCCTGTTCTCTGTTGCAAACTTCAACACCGTTTATCTAAAAAAAATATATATATATTACGAAGAGAAATACGGTTTTTAAACACGGTTTTTGATGTTCTTCTTTTATTTTTTTTATACGGTAATAGGAAAGAAGCGAAAATCCCTCACCTGCAACAATTGATCCCCTTTCTGAATTCTACCATCTTTAGCAGCAACACTCTCCGGTTCTATCTGTAGAACATCCACATTATAAAAACTTATGGTAAGTCATAAAAAAGTCATGAACACGGAAAATTCAAATATATAACAATCCCTATTGACTTTTTATGTTCTTTAAACTTTTGCAAAAAAGACATTTTTGTTAAAGATTTTTTTTTTTCTTCTTTTATTCCAGATAGGTGAACAGCATTTTTTGGCAGACCTCCAACGCTGTCAGTTTGAAATATTGCAATAGAGGAAATTTATTCGTACTAAAGGAGGATTTTTATATGTAAGTAGAAGTGACATAGACATATACAGATTTCTTATTTTACCATTTTCCGAAGATAAAGTAAGTGGATTTCGAGAGAAAGTTATTTCTAGAAATTCCTCTCTCTCTCTCTCTGTTTCTTTTTCTTTTTTCTTCCCCCTTTTAAACCCAAAGATTCTCAATCGATAGCGATTCAAAATCCTTCTAAATCTCTCTCAGTCATTCTCTTACAAACAACTAAAGTCGTTCTATTTACATATTCAATCAAAAAAAAATTTATATATATATATATAGAGTTAGATACACATACACACACGTTTACTCACTTCGCTAACAAATATATCTGTTTCCAATTCTTCTGGTGCACCGTAACACAGAGTCAATCCTAATTTTTCGGTGCTTCCACTCCTTTGAAGTATGACTTCCTGTCCAAAGACAAAATATGTTGTCAAATTCAATGATATACAGATTTGCAGGGCGAAAGTTATAAATAGATAAAAGGACTTATCAACGTATTCTAAAGCGCTGTTTCTCTCTCTCTCTTTCTCTTTGCGTGCATATACAGCAGATGATGTTTGAGGAAGAAAAACCCCTGACGAAACCACTACAGCTGCCAAGTCTCTAAATTTACACCCATCTCTGTGTAAATTACGTGAGAATTTCGTCGCAACTCTGGTAATTTAACTCCAGTCGGCGCGTATAGAGTTTTAAAACAATTGTTGTAGATACGCAACGGTTTGTTTTTATAGTCACACGATAGCGCCTATTTAAAATCGTCCAACGGTGACAGTCAAACTGCAGAGAGGAGCCCAAAAATTGATGGTGGATGAGAGTTAATGCACGGAATCATTCGTCATGATTAACTCTGTCACCGAAGAAAGGAGCGAGGAAAACGAAAATAAAAATATATTTATATATATAAAAAAAAATCGCTTTTCAATTAACGATTTTCTGGAACGGTTTTTTTTTCTTCTTCTTCGAGAACTTAGAAAGCGATCTAATGTCTGAAAATCTCCTATTTTTAGATACCAAGTGACAATATTGTTCGAATGTTATCCATTGTTCCGTGCACCTTGGGGCAATTATGCCCTCTCTTTCTTCCTCTTTTGATTAGAAAGTTGGTGGAGAAGATATGGAAGGCAATTAACTCTGAGTTAGTTCTGCGTGTAATTACTTCTTTGCCTCGGGACTTTCAAACTCGCAAACCTTTTACAACCAATCAGATTACGTTTCGTCATTATGGTATCAGAAAGATTTTTCGCTTGTCTGTCTATATGTCTGTCTTAAGTATTTTTCTATCTTTTTTCCCCCTGTTTAATCGATCGAGTTTGAGAATTTTTACCTCGTACTCCACTCCGTCGTCGTCTGCATCGGGTTCGCTTCCCAGAGACACGTAATGATCGCTTGTAAGCAGTGCCAACTGATGAGCAGTTTGAGACATGGTACTGTAACGAAAACGATATTTTGTGTATACGTAACTGATAACGGCGTAACACGGAAGTGGGTATCTACTTACTTATTCTGTTCTAGTGGTAGCAGAGGATCCCAATTTCCGGACCATTCAGTTTGTGTGGTGATATCGCAACAGTTTGGAGATTGCAGGTGACCAGATTCTGTCATACCAGGTTTAGGCGACGATCTTCTCAGTACCTCGACCAGTATCGGTTCTTTAGCCTGTCGAAACGCTTCGATTGCTTCTTCGTGACTTGCCTTTGACAAATCCTGCCCATTCACCTGAAAGACATCAGAGAAAATCGTCAGAAATGCCAAGTATTCGATAAAAAATCTCGCTTTCCGTTAAGGCGACTCGCGCGACTCGTTGCCACCGGAATTATTTACACACATTGCTGTAACCAAACAACCGAGACAAACATAAAATTAAAAGGAGAGTGATGCTTTACTATATAATCCTTGGGTAGTGATCGTCTCGGGAGATGGAATAGGACTATCACCTGGAGACAGTCTTGTGGGGTCAACGAAGACGTAATCAAGCAGAAAAGCTCGCAGTCCTGGTAGCGAAGCGATAAGAGATGGCGAAGAAGAGGGGGGATTGTGTTTCTTCACGTCACTGGATCTGCTCATCCGGAAGATAACTGATAAATGGATAGAATATTGGAAACTGAATTGATCCCTTCTCTTCCGTTTAGGTTAGAATACCAAGAAACGATAGGATGTTTCCCCAAAGCTATTCAATATTTAAAAAAAAAAGAAAAAAAGATGAAGAATGCCAGATGCACTTTTATACGCGAGTGGATAAAATAGCGATTTTAATTCGTTTCTTCGCATTTTCCCAGCAAGCAAAGATGCTAACAATTCCCCAAGCGCTGGATAAAACTTGGCAAATAAAAAAATAAAAAAAGAAACCAAGTTATGAAAACTCATTAGCATAACAAATATCCAACAGGAGCAGAAGGAGAACAAGTGTGTATGGACGTAAAGAGGCTCGATCCCACAGGTTAACTTCTCGTTGTTATAAGTCACATCATGAGGAACAGTTTCTTGATAGGAGTCGTACATGGTAGACTAATAAATAAGCTTATTATAAAACAGTATAAAATAACAATTGTGTGTGATCGATAACAGAGAGGTCCTTACCTTTCAGCGGGACCAGTGAGTATGTGATCAAATGCTGCAGTCTTCAATGAGAGGACTTATATATCGGAGCCGGATTAGTTCCATCTGGCTAAAGCGGGGGTGGACAGGTAGACAGCATTCGGGAGACTAACGAATTCCCACCCTGGTGACTCTCTATCAGTGATTATTTGAATAATAATGAAGCAAAGAATTCTCTACTTTCATGCTTTTTTTTTTCCTCCCCACTAGCTATTTTTGCCATATAATCGATGCGTTACGGAATACTAACATTAATAAAAATTTATTTTTTATTTTTTTGTTTTCTCTTCTGCCGTTTATGATTTCATCAAGTTATCGAATTATCCGATCGAAAAAAAAGTAAAAAAATATATCGTCAGTTTTCGAGTTCCGTTGGTTGCTTTTAAAAAATGGAAAATAATTAAAGACCGTCAGGATGTAACAGGAAACCGCCAGGTTATTAAATTATCTCTTAAAACGGTATAAAATTTATAAAGGTAAAGTCTTTTCTTTAGAACACAGAAGCTCGCCTTTAATTATAAAGTTCTAATCGACTCTAAACAAACAGCGCTCGATTTTTACATTATTTATAGCTACAGATAAGATATCTACTCTTTGTTGTGTAATTAATTGATATAAACACCTTAACGACGCTAAAGTTTAATCCACTTTAACTAAATTAAATCTCATTTTCGTCCAGTGGAAATTTAACCTTTGGGAGAACGGCGATAAATTAATTTTATATTCTAACCAACTTGATATTTAAGCATACGGAATCTAATGAAGCCAAAAATTATAAAATTTTGTCACAAGAGCGTAAAGCGAGACCGAGAAGGAGAGAAAACCGAACGAATTTATAAAATTCGGATGTGGTTTTCGGTTGTTTCGTACGTTAATAGCAAACAAGATAGGAGTTTATGTGCTGTTATGGTTCTAAACATAGAAGATAATTGCGTCGTTATGACCGCTATCGAATATCTCAACAGTTAAGCATACAAATTTAATGAATAATGTCAACCGTGTTATATACAATTACCGACTTGTACAAACTAGATGACAATGCTGTAACTCTTAGCAGGAAAGGAAGACGCATACTTTCTTCGTTCGACCTACTAATAACAATAGTACGCATCGTTAAAATCGTTTATCATAATAATAAAATTATATATGTATATTATATAAATAGCATGGAATATATATGCAGAAATGTATGCAAATAATGATTAATGTAACAGATCAGTTTAGGATCAAAGAATTTAACTTTAAGAAGAACAAAATTCACGAGAAAAACCATTAGCGCTTTCGGATGATCAAGTCCATCTTCAGTATAATAGAAAGAGGATAACAACTTATTTCTCTGCTATCCTGTTTCAGTTGTACTGAAGATGGACTTGATCGCATGAAACAGCCGAATAAATTCGTTATTTTTAAGTTAAAAGTATATAAATGTAGTTTTAAGAACAAAATTCATGAGAAAGCAAGTTTATTTAGCACCTTCGGAGAGCGAGTCCATTTCTCTGCTATCCTGTTTCAGTTGTACTGAAAGTGGACTTGATCGCATGAAAGAGCCGAATAAACTCGTTATTTTTAAGTTAAAAGTATATAAATCTAGTTTTAAGAACAAAATTCATGAGAAAGCAAGTTTATTTAGCACCTTCGGATGAGCAAGCCTATCTTCAGTACAATAGAAACAGGATAACAATTTATTTCTCTCTGTTATCCTATTTTCGTTGTACAGAAAATGAACTTGATCGTATGAAAGAGCTGAGTGGATGTGTTTTTCTTTTTTTTTTGTAATGAATTTGGTTCTTTTTAAATTTCAGACGAATATAATTCTAAGATGAATTAAATCCAAGAGAAAACAAGTTTATTTAGCACCTTCGGATGAACAAGTTCGTCTCCAGTGCAACAGAGAAACAGAATAAATTGTTATTCTATTTCTTTCTATACTTGATCATCCGAAAGAACTAAGTAAACTTGTTCCTTTCTTCACGTATTCGGTACTTCTTAAAGCAATATTTTATATTCTACTGTATCCAAGAAACAGTTCGGTTCTGGTAATCAGTAACATGTTTACATTTTTACTAAAAATAAATGTTAAATCTTTGTTTATGTAAACATGTACACAGGCGAAAGACATCAAAATTCCTCTTGCAAGCACGAATATTAACCTTTTTTTTTTGTTAAGTTTGTACACAAGCGTATAAATATTTATAACCCATTGAAAAGTGAAAGCGTACAGGGAAAAAAAACAACGCTTTTGTTTAGCCTACTTTAAAGTTTCGTACACGTTCGGCTAGTTTATGTATACTGTATATAAAAAAATTTAGCAGAAAATGTATATTTATAACGTATAACTCAGTCGTTATCTGTAACCGTCTAATCTTCCAACTGTGATATTAAGCATACGAAATTAATGAAGCGCTTGTAGCATACAGCCTATGTCAAAATGGCCGTTCTAGAGAGTGCAAAGAGGACAAAAGAAAATAAAGAAAAAAAATATGTATACGTGCTTTTGTTTAAAAGGCTATTTTTAGTTTGTCAAACGTTAAAAAAAAATTATATATTTATAACAGATAATTGCATCATTATCGCGACTATCGAATCGAACGTGCCGAGGTTACTTCCTGAAGTCATTAGCTACTGTCATTTGGCATTTCTTTCAATCAGACACCGAATTGTGCTCGAGTCTACCATACAAAACCCACTTTGCAGGGACTGTAACACGAGCCGGGTTACCATAAAATCCTATACGACTATCGAGGGGGAAGTGTGACGTAGCTGTCTAACTTCTCATCCAATTTACTGCTATTGACAGAAGATGTGAAAAGACCTACGATGGTGTCGAGGAGGGATAGTTTCCCTTTTTTCACTTACGCTATTGGTCAGAACCGGCACTGACGTCACTCGTCTTATGACGGTGTGTCAGATAGGGAGAACTTAACACCAAAATTTACAGTTTTTCTGTACAGCAGCAAAGATAAACAAAACAACCGAGGAAAAAAAAAAAATTAGAGCAAAACGTTTTTTCCCTTATAGTCTGGTCGCTTGTTTAGTGTTTCTCTTTTTTTTTCCTTTTTTAACCGCCATCTTTATCGGATTTAATTTTAAAGTAATGTTGGCATAAATGGTATTTTTGAAGGTTTTTAACTTAATTGATGGTCAGTCGAGTGACGTTTACGACTTGTAAGAGTTACTACACAACTAGGAATGTTATAGTTAAAGAGAATTCCTTCCCGGTGAAAGATTTTAATAGATTTGATAAGTATCAAAAAAAACAAGAAAGATTTTTCTAATCGTCGTTTAAAAAAAAAAAGAAACATGAAAAAGTTCTGGTGTACTGACATACCTCTCTCGCTCTTGCATACCTTTTACATGCAAGACAATACCGGAGGTCAAGGTGTTGGGTCGAGCCGCGTGACCTCGTGTTGTTGCTGATACGTCACACGCTTAACAGTTAGTAAGACACAGAATCCAGATTACAAGGACAGTAAATATTTTTCGATAGAGAAAATCACGGTGGAGAAACTCGGAACGATGTCAAGGTTTAGACGGAATATAAAAAAAAAAAATGAGTAAAAAAGAAAAATGACAAACAAACAATGGGTTTTCGGGATTCAGGAAGTGAACAACCTCTTCTGGCGCAAATTTGGGTCAAAGGAGACACGTGAAATTCCTTCGGCGCGCTATTGTTAAACTGTTATTACACACAGGAATCGAGATAATTTATAGTTGTTTATCGAATGACGTTGCTAAAAATGTTTATAAGCCAGGACAGCCGAAGAATCCGTATAAAGAGGAAAGTGGAGGAGAGAAAAAAAAATATATGGGGGGCAATTTGCTTCCGGTGCAACGGATTAAACGAGACGGGGATGTGACGTATTCCAAACAGCTGAACTGTTAGGAGTTTTAATGTGTAGTTAGACGTGTCTTGTTGTTGTAACACATCTTTGTACACGAGAGCCGATTGTAAAGTGACGTGGTGGTTAAACCGCCCACAATGAAGCGCCGCGGTTGATCGTTTACTACCAATTACACGCTTTTAGTAAATCGTCCTTTGTTCTCGTACCGATTTTCCAAACGTATCGAGAAGATTTGTGTCTCCAGAGTCGTATGTAACAATTTATTAACTGATTTACGTCAAAGACGAGTTATAGAAGAGCCGTGCTTTTAGATTTACACTCTAGAACTCAGCGTGGCGTACGCAGCAGAGTTAAGGTCGCTAAACCGACTAATATTATTATTATTATGGCTACAGGCGCAGTAGTGTTTCTGCAAGCTATCACAGGACTTTAAAAGAAAAAAAAAACACTTTTTATACTATAAATTCGCCGGTTTATAATTTATAACTTGTATAAATTCGGTCTTCTTCTTCTAAGAAGGTTAAAAACCGCAGGTATGCGTATGCAGATGCAATTAGCACTTGATTTAACCGCTAGGTGGGCATCCGTGTCGTTGGCTAATTATGCCTGTCACGATTTAACCAACTGGTTGCCACCGCTTTTTTTCTTTTTTTTTTTAACAACGTTACGTTCGAGTAAGTTTAGTTTGAAGAAGCGAAAAAATAAAAAAAATAAAAAAAAGAAGCGATTTTGTAATTCCGTAATAGAGTATCCTACTTTTGTTTTAAGATGGCCAACAAATGGTAAGAACCCATTTACAGTTTGCGGCAAGGGAGCAGTTCGCTGGCCTAACAGATACAGCGTGATGGGAATACCAGACTGCGGGAGGTTAATGGTCTTCGGTCGGGCGCCATAAAAGTGGACCGGATGACTTATGGATGGAAAGCAGGCAAAAATTTGAGCAAGATATTTGGCGGCGACGTTCCACTCAAAGAGGCAACTAATCGTCACCCCTGGCAGACCGACTGTAAATTAGTTATGGGACTGTTACGGGGCTTACTGTTGCTGTTAAGAGTGAGAGAAAGAGAGCTGAAACTTTTTGCTGGTATTAAATTTTACTTGTTAAGCCCTTGGAGTGGAAAAAAAGGTTGGATAACGACCGACAGCAGACGGTGCTGCACTGAGCAGGTGACTAGTCTATCCTGTCTCTTTGGAGTCAGATCAAAGGCCACCGACCGTCCCCTTACTTCTCGCAGATCATGTTTGACAGCAACTGCGAGTGAAAGCAAAAACAGGAAACAGTTTTTGAATCGGAAATTCAAGGCTTTCATTCGCTTTAAGTATTTGTTGTATGCAATCGTTGCTAGTCTGGTCTGGACAAGGTGAACGCTGACAGCTTTAACTATCGTTTACATTACTATTTTTACCTTCTCTTGGTACAGGAAATTGAAACAGCCATCTGGCCCTGTAAATGATAAATGACTGTCCCGAAAAGAATATCTCTTTAAGGGTATTTTTTCCCTTCTCTTATGAATAAAAATGGTTAATATAAGAAGGAGCCGTTTTGCATTTTTGTACTCGGATAGGTATACAGAGAGTAGAGTTTCTTTAGAGACTTTTAATCTGGCTGGAATCTAACCGCGAATGAGCTTTGATAAATTATTTCCCTCGCTCATCCTACAAATGTCAAATTGAACTGAAGAGTCAAATGATCTCATTGCAGAAAGCCCTGCCAACAGGATGGTGTCACTTTCACTTAATTTCACCGAGGGGAACCAGACTTTCACAATGGACTAGGCCCCAACCCATCCTTTTTTTACAGTAACAAGTCCCACGAGAAGTATAGTTTGCTAAAGCAAGCGTTGCAACCGCAATTTCTAAATACCCTTTCGCATAATAGACCTTTTATCTAGGTGCAGGAAGTTGTATTGATTGCCTCTGGCTTTTTAATACCTAGTTATCGCAGATAAGAAAAAGATTTAAAACCATGTTAAATTAGAATTCGGAGAGATAATAAGGCACAGCAAAAACTAAAAATAATATCGTTCGAGCCGTGTCCTGCCTTTTTCCGCTTTGTCAACTCACGTGTTGTGCACATGGCGTTGTGTAATAGCTGCTAAAACTTGTACCGACACTGCCAGTAAAATAGTATATACAGAATAACAACGACAAACAGAAACAGCAACAACAAACAACAACGACAACAGCACACGTACCTTTAAGATAATGAAATCCATAGTGTCCGGCCCCGTGGCAGGAAGTAACGATGATTACGAGAGAACCGACAAATGCGTGTAGTCCATTGGCAGCTTCGCTCCTACTGCTGCTCCACTTGACTGTGTAGCCCGGTCCACCCCCTCGTCTTGAGTGAGGCTTGCTGGGTAAAGCAGTCACTATGAATAGTAGTATATATATCGATAGCTCGCTCGTTGATTAATGAAATGATATATACGTACAAATAATCGCAATTGTCTCGTGACGCTTTTTGTCAAAGTTTTCCGAGAGAGTGGTGTCGACAGAGCAGTTAAGTTTAATGAATGAGTGAAACGTAACGGCTAAATATGGATATCAAAGTATCCATTCTTCTTCTTGGAGTGACTCTCATTCTTCACGTGGCGTTGGCACTAAGCCATTCACTAAGAATTTCTCCGGTATGAGAAGTGACAGTCCCGATTCTTTGATCAGGATCACCAGGAGGAATATATAATATATATAAAAAAAAGGAGAATTCCAAATCTGCCCATTGATCCATCGATCTTATCTAAGTGGAGCAGCTGGATTTAAGAATTTAGTTATCGGATCCTACAAAGAAACCTATTCTCCACACCTGCCATGTTTATGTAATTACCGGATAACCCCCGGCTGCCGTCCGTCCTTATCTGGGACGCGAAAATTTTATTTTAAAAATATACGCGAGTTGTAAAAATGTTAGAGTTTAATTAACCGGTTGTAAGGCATGTCGTTGTAGTAGGTACTAAAGGTGAAAGTTGACAAAAGAATGCTGATATAGCAAGAGTTTCTGCGGTATTCTCGCGAGAATAGGGCACCACTCTCTTCGTCGCTATTATAAATCATTCGATCCTCAAGAGACTCACGGGGTTGCAAGAAACCTTTCGGGAATTGACCCCGGTCGTCCCTAGATACCTGAGCACTTTTTAAAAATCCTATTTACTTAGGTTACTCCATATAGGATTTAATCCCCGGATTAAAAGCGTCCTGTATCAATATTCAGCATGTGTAGCGGAATTACACTCGGTTAACACATCATTGAACCATCAAACCATTGTCAGAAAGGGTTACCAACTATTACGCTCCAATGGACAAAGTGCCGATAGAGTTCTTTTTTAGTTTTTACTAAATTTAATTTATTCAGGGACCATTTTTTTACCTTCTCTAGTCACGTATAGTGATATATAGCGCATGGTCGAATTACAGATAAAGGCAGAAGTGATGATCTAGAGTCGAATCAGCCATTTCTTGATTACTCCGAGTGAGTTTTACGAGTTTGATGGTTCTAGCTGATCTTGCCACTTACTAAATTTCAGTCATAATCGGAGTGCTGCAAATGGGACAAATTTGGTGGGCAAGCTAAAAGCCAACACGTTCTACAATCTGATAAGGAGGTTTGGGTTCCGGAACCGGGACTTGAATTTAAGTTTCGCACATAGTCTTTCAGCCATTAACCCGACTCGGATCATTTTTTTTTTATTCTTCTTCCTCCTCTTATGCGTCATGCATTATTCAGACGTACGAGATCGAAGTTACTTATCAAATAAATCTCACCGCGCATACATTCCTACCTTGAGAGAAAAGAAATAAGTGATAAACTGCGCTGTCGCGAAGGCATCAATGTTTAACGACATTCTCCATATTACTTCGCGAAAGTAAAAAAAAAATTCTCTTATTAAGATATCTATGACACATTTTTACGTATCGACGCCATCTGGCGAGACGAATGTAAACTCGCTTAATCCCTAAAAAATACAAATAAATTTTATAATTAGCCCGTTTGCAGTTTAAAATTAAAAAAAATAAATTTGCTTATATGTTATTTAAAATTTTTCTTTGTTACGATAACATAACATCAGTGCAAAAAAAAAAAAGATAATTTGAAAAATGATAACTGATCTTTCCTTCTAGAGATGGCAGCACTGCTCTTTCGTAAAGAATTTTTCGGCACGAATTAATTAATATACTCGTTTTAAGCTCGGAAATTATAATTTACTTATTAAATGGGAAAGAAAAGATGTATTGTCTGCTCCCAAAGAGAGAGATACAAGCGAAGAAGAAGGAGAAAAAAATTTTTTTTTCTTTTCAATTATAAAGCCAAACAAATTGTGTCAACAGAATAAAAGTCTTCGGTTGAAACTAATTTGAAGACTCGATTGTTGTCTTGTCAAAGGAAAGCGATTAATCAATTACAATAAGAACCTCTTATGTTGACCTCTTATTTCTATTCACCTTCTTGATGTTTTTATCTGTAAACTATTTTTCTTCGTTTCAAGTCTCTATTGAGGAAGGAAATCGTCGTGTAAGTAAAATCAACAAACCGAAAAACGTTCTTTTAAAAGATAAACAAAAACTGTTTTGGTGAAAAAACAACAACAATTTTATTGCTAAATATAGAAACAATTTCCAGATTATCGTTTTATGTGTGACCATTAAACGTTTTGGCCAATCGTACGTCAGCTGTTAATTACGTAATAATATGCAATAATCACGTAATAATTATAGCATTTAAAAAATTATGTTAACTTTCTCTAAAACATGATAACGACTTATGTTAACGAAAATTATGTATTTATTTTTTTTAATTAATTATTAACGTTTATAAATGTCACGTGATATTCAATTCAATACGTAATTTATTACTTACATTATTTTTGAATGGAAATTAATAATCAATTAAAACTTTCTTCGCTAGGTGACAGTTAGACAATCATTTTAATGATTTACAAAATAATTAAAAGTTCTTTTTATTATTATTATCGCGTGATAATTATCATTTGTATCGGATGCAAATTATTTATCGTAAATAACCGGCGACGATTTGAAAGGTCACGTGATATCCAATTAGAAGATCAGCAGACGACTTTTTGTTTTTTTTCCCAGAAATCCTATCGGCTGCTGTAAATCGGGTAATCCCTTCATTACTTTATTCTTTTGAATATTAAACACATCATATATAACTAAATTAAAATTTTAATTAACAAACGTAATTAAGTATTAAATTTTAATTTAAAATAAATTAGCGAGACGAGAATTTATTCGAGAGATATTTAATCGCAAATATTTTTATAAATTAATTTTGGAAATAAAACCTGAGCGCCATCTATCGCCTGACGATTAAATAAACCGATCGCCATTGTTACTGTTATTATTATTATTTTTTAATTTTTCATCTGCGAATGTCGATTATGAGTCTAAAAGCGTTGCTAGTTATAAACACAGAATAATACTCAGTTAAAGCTATTATACTTTGTCATTTTCTTTTATTTACATTCTAAAATAGTTTCCGAGGAATCCACAATTGGGGTTTACTTTTTTCTATATAAGATCAAAATAGATTTCTTTTCCGAAATCTTTTTTTCTCTCTTTCTCTACATAATGGAGTAGGATTTAAAGTTGACTTTTTTTTTGTTTTTTTTTTATTCAGCAGAAACTTTCGTGATATATTATTTTCTTTCCTAACATTCTTTTTATATTCCAGGAAACTTTAACGCTTGAACGAATACCACCGTCATCATCATCATCATCATAACCATTCAACCACGCAATTTATTTTTAAATGACGGGTGTTTACAGGTAAGATTACAAATCTACTAATTAGTTAACTCCTTATATATTATGAGGGCCCGCTCTAGGGGTGGACAAGCCGGACCTTTTTTCGAGGCGGCAGATCTAAAGAATGGCATTTTGGTTGTGTGAATGTGACAAAAGATTTATTACTTAATTAATCGAAATTCATATTTGTCGATTTTTTTCTGGCTAAAATTTGCATTTCGTATTTACTGTTTTTGCCTAAAAGCTAAAAAAAATATTTGCTTTCTTAATTCTGAAGAAAATAACCATAAAAGAGCGGCATGTTTAATTAAATAACAAAGAAGACTAGGTATCTAAGTCACATAGGATAGCACATGCCACATAGGACAGCAGACAGGGCGTTGCGTGAACTTGTTTGAAACAGGAATAGGAAGGAATATCATGCATCGACTAGTTATTATCTCTAATTATTTAGGGCATAATAGCATTATTCTTGCTACTACGTCGGTGCTGATAACCATTTGATTTTTATTTAAAATAAAAGACATACATGTTTAAGGAGCGACATAAATGCTAGAGCTTTGAATATCTTATGTCCTATAAACTTATATTCAAAAAGTTAAGATGATATACGTTTAATCTATAATTTTCTACGTGATAAAACACTAATAGCCTTCTGTAATCTCAGATATAACATAATTACTACTGGATAATTGAGTAATATCAATAAATATTATTGTTTAGATAGCATCTAAAGATATATAATAACTTAGATAACGTTGATTATAGATAAACATAACTGTAGAAATTACTCTTGAGATGGGTTTTTGAAAATTTTAATAGTTATAGTGACATTTGCCTGTAAAAATTTTATAGTTATATTAATATAGCACTGCACTGAAGTTAATAAAAATCTTTTTTAATCATACAACAGAAGAGAAAGATTGCAAATGCTGCATACCGCGTAATTATCACTATACCGCCAACTTTTATTTTGTAAAATTCTATTGTAGATACGAATTTTCTTTTAAGCGAACACGAAAAAAGAAAATTACAAGAATGCAGTTGGGGAATGGAAGAAACATCATTTTGAATATTCAGGGAAAGACTTCATTAATCAAGCATTGGTGTTCAACAGAATTGTCTGATATCGATTGCCTCCAGTGGAGGCAACAGATGCATGCTTTCATTAAAAGATAGGAACTTTTTCTCATTGATATTTAATGAAGTTTTGCAAACACATCCATATTATAACGAGTATCGTTGTTTCGAGATATTTCTTTCAAAAAGAAAACGAATTAAAAGAGACTCATCCTGTGTGCAATATCGGTGTTAACTTCCTTTAATTAAATTTTACCCGCTTCTACTAATAATTCTCTACAAACTTTGTGTATCCTTGCTGTAAGATGTATAGATTTAATTTTGGAGTTGTGACAAGTCTGATTAAGCTTTACTTCGAGAAATCCTTAACAAGATTTCAGCCGGGAGAGTTATTTTTACAAGAAATCACGTATTAACCGAGGTATTTAACTTGTTTCCTCGTTTTTTTCCTCTCTTCTCTTTCTAGCTGAAACAAAGTAATCCGTGTTCTTAGAGTGAAATTTTACGTGCTGGAAATGTGTTAAACAAACTTTCGAATGTGTTGGCTTATAGAAAGTTGGCCCCGTTAATTAATTTAATTACTACACATATGATTTCCTAATTAAAACATTTGCTTTTTAACTACACAAACTTTCTTCCAATTAGATGTGTGTATCCCTGTTTAATGAACAACCGCATTTCGGTGATTAGGACAATTGTGCTAATGAAGTCATAAATGGCAAGCGCAAAACTAATGAACAAAGAAATTAAAATTCGACTGTACCTGTATGTCTCTTAATAAGTTTCCATAACAACAATCTAATTTATAATTATTACACACTAGTAGAAAGTTGGGAAAGTTAGAAAAAAAAAAAAAAAAAAATCAGAATTTGGAAGAAAAAATTCAAACGAAGTACTGCTAGATATAAACAATTTAATCATGTTACAAGTTTTTTCAATCGCCCATTGACTCAAACTAACACGCAATTAGCACAACTTGGGTGGCGTGTATGCGCAGCACTTTTTTATGGAGGAAAATATGTGAATTAAATTTTATTCTAACTGCAAAAAAGAAAAAAAAACAGCGATTCTTATCGATGATTTATATGCGGAAACAAAATTAAATTATTACAATAATTGAATATTTTTTTTGAAACTTTTTTAAATTATAAACTAGTTTTTTGCTATTTTAGAAACACTGAAATTTGTTAATTGAACTTTTGACGTCTTACTGGAACCAAACACCGTTTTATTTATAACACTGATAATCCTGACTGCGTTTATAGCTGTTTCTTCTAGACTGAAAACCTTTTCCTAGCGTATAAGGATATTCTTAACCCATGTGACATTAGATCTGACTTATCACGATGCAAATTTACGCCTGTTTCCAATACCGTGAACCAGTTTTTTTTTTTTTTTTTAATCTCTTAAACTCGAGCAAAACAGCAATTGTTTCTTAATAATTATGAATGCACAATACTATAACAGTAATATTACGTATAGACTTGCCGAAATTTTTATCTTAATTCTTTTACTGGAATGTCTGCATGAGAGATGTTCATACCTAATGTCATTGAGACCTTTCATTCACTGCTAGCAGGCATTTCTTTAATTATGAACGAACGGTCTCCCTAGTAATCTTTGATATTCTCTTTATGTGCATCTATATTTACTGCAATCCTTAGATCTCTATGTAAGATATACAGTACATATATATAATGTGACACACGTACATATCCAGTTTTCCGAAATTAGATTACCATAACTTTTAAACGCATTATTTTTTTTACACAAATCAGTTTCTGTTTCAACCGAAAAACTTTTCTGTTTTCTGTTGACAATTTTTCTGTTTTTTGAAAAACGGAAACTGATTACGACATTAACGAAATTGCTTCGTTTTTGTTGCTTAATAGGTAGTAGACGTGTAAAATAATTTTGTTTTCCACTTATTATTATTATAATTTGATAAGAATAATAAAAAAAAATTCTTATTTTTTTTGTACCCGAACAATGCCAAATTATTCAGAAGTACTCGTGTCCACAATCATGCAAATTTTACTATAATTATTCAGGTATTGCTTAAAATCAAATTATAAATCATTCAATTTCTACTTATTATATATATATATATATACGGTATATAAAAATTATTCGCCACACGTTTACACCTATCACCGACATATCGTTATTAATTGTCACAACTTCGACACAACACTATCCGTTTATGAATAATGAATTTTCCATTTGTACTATTAAAACTTGATTATCGTCGTTTAATTAGCAATTAACTTAAGACTAAATTTCGGTAACTATATTTAGATAAAATTTCCGATAAAAGTGATTTTTATCCGTTATCGTAATTAACGTAGATGCTCGATTAGGTTATTATTAATGGTAAAGACGGTTGGTTAAAAATGCTAAAAGTCTCCTTAAATCAACAACGCACGTCATTTACGCGGGCCATTAGGTGAATCATCCTAATCAATAATAAAAGAATCATTACTGACCCTAGCACGGTAGGGACCGAAGAGAAATTTACCTAAGAATATTTAAAAAAATAAAAAATAAAACAGTAATGCGACAGTTGATTTTTGATTTATAAGGTAATTTTAAACATATCGGACATTTTTACTGTAAACAGTCTCACGAGAAAGTTCTATCCCCGCGTCACGTGACATCCTGATCACTCGCCACCAGGTGGCGTGATGGATGAGCTCGCTGAAATCACCCCTGGTGACAACAACAGAATGTCAACGAATTAGCATCATTTATCCGCTTCTAAAACAATTATTTAAATTTTTTTCTAATATATATAACTTCATTTTACGCGGTCGAATATTGGCGAAAATGATCTTTATACATTATTTATTTTTTAAATATTCGAAGTGTAAAAATTTGTTTACGCTGCAAGAAGCGTAAAAAGGAACAAACTACACTGACCACACACATACACACGCATAGTAAAACGATACTGCAAGTTGCACTTTCTCTTACTGTGTAAATAAACTTCGAAAACTAATTTTAAAATTTGATTAAAAAAAAAAAAACATTCCAAATACTCTCCAAAATTATTTAAATTCTTAGGAATAACGTTTTTCTTTTTTTTTTCTTCCTCCTATAAATCTTGAGTTAATAATTTCTGGAATCCGCGCGTATTAATTCTAGAAATTTCAATTACTTTGCAGAAAAGTTGTCAGTTTACAAATTTATAGAATTATAGAGATTAATTAATTCCGACTGTCTAAATTTGCTCTAAATTAATTAAATCTTAGCACATTTTATACATACATTCATACATATATATATATATATTTACAAAATTAATCTTCAGTTATGCATAGTTTAAGCATATAATTACCATATTTATAGTTGGATATAACGATAAAATAATGTTATTTTATTATTATAAAATTTTTTAAAACTCTTCTGCTAAGCTAACTTTCCAAAATTATTTTATGCAATATTATTAGGAACTAAAATTGATATATGCAGGGTCTGAGAAAGGTCAGATGGGGCCCGGAACATCTCACATTCGTATCATGTTTTTTTCAGAAAACATTAAATTTTAGGGCCCTTCTGAGGCTAAAACCCATGCCAGATGGTTCTGCTGG
>WUQG02042292.1:0-10621 GCA_011317285.2 Androctonus mauritanicus | reverse complement strand
AATTAGGTCATTCGATATATGTCAAAATATTGCAATGATAGTAGGATTTTAATTTAAATTTGGATCATTTAAAAATTTCAAATATGTTTACCTTTTCAAAGAGCTTTCTGTAAATTTTTGCATTAGTGCTTTTATTATGCTAATTGAAATCATATTACGATGCAAAGTTTCATAAAATTCATGTATCCTGGAAAGTTTTAAAATGAATTATCTTATGGCGTATATCTTTCAGATACAAACAAAGATTTAAAAATGAAACTTAATGTTCATATTCACATGCTCATGAATTGAATAAAATTAAGTTTTACTCACTTTAGGGTCTTCTGTTGAAAAAACATTCTACTTTTAAACTATGGGCATTATGTATTTTATTATTATTCATTTTTCTACCTATTTTCTTTTATTTTTATTCATTTCTAATATTTTGATATAAATTAAATTATAAAAGTCATTGATAATAATTAGTACATTGAAGATTTTTTTAAACATCGACAATAGAGATTATCTATTGCTTAGAATATTATATGTTTATTTGTACGAAAATAAATATCGATATGAAAATATCTATAATAATGTGAAATTTATAATAATCTCAATAAAATTTATAAATAAAAAACAAAAAAAGATCAGAAACATATTTTTACCTATTTGATTCCGTAAATACTGGAGACACTCTTCAGAATCCTCAGCTATCATCTTATTAATATAAACTATCAATTAAAATATTAGTATCCTTTTAAATTTCATATAATCATTATTTTTTGCATAATTTATGATAATGTTATTATAGAAACTACTAATAACTGTACTTTTACAAATTAATCCCTCTCGAATTAATTCATATAAAACAGAAAAATTGATTTATACAAAACAAACTGAGAAATTATCAAATAGACTTTGCTCTTTTTACTGAGATTATTTCTGTGATTATTTTGCATATATGTAGATATATTGATTGTAGAGAATTTACGCAATCAAAATGATATAGTTACGAAAAAAAGACATAATTTATCATTTATAGGCGATTGAATTTCAAACTATAATGCTTGGAATAAAAATTTAGCAAAAATACCAAAATTATTAATATTGTAACACTTAAAATATTTTAAAATTAATATGAGGTTATTCGAAAAGGAATGTCATATTTATACTGCACTAGTTCAAACATCTTTCTTTTCTTTAAACATGAATTTTTAAAGCTTTCTCAACGTTAGAAATTTTATTGATTCCAATGAAGAATATACTGTAATTAAATTAGAAAGTGATTTATCTTTGATATCCTATCAAAACACAATGCTAAAATAGACATTACTTTTGGGATGACCTGATATACTATCACGTGTTTCGGAAGCAAAAACCAAAAAAAAAAAAAAAAAAACCATCACGTAATTAACTTTTGTAGAATAGGAAATTTGTTTCTCCGTTTTGTTAGATTGTATTTTATTTTCCTTCTAACGTTACTTAAAAAAAATTATTGTTAATTATAGATAAACTTACATTGGAACTCAAGATGTTCGGTGTTTGTATATCACAAACATGTTTCTAAAAGTTTGAACGGTTGTGTTGTATAATTATGAGTTTGATAACGATTTTTTATATCGCGTAATAATCGCATTTACATGTTTTTTTAATTTTTTTTCTTTCTTACTTGTCGAATGAATCGATCGAAACAATGATAGATCATATGCAATTATATTTTGTCGAGAGATATCAACTGGCATATTATATTTAAAAAATTATATTAAATTCATAATTACGTGCTAATAGAATTGTAACTTTGCGAAGCCCGCGATGCATCGTTTAATCTTGATTAAAAAGTATCCTATTAATTTTAAACTATTTTAGAATCATTATTATTATAAAGTATAATCAATTTTTCAAAGAACAAGTATTTTTTTTTTTTTTTAGATATAATAGTATTTCCTTCAGCGGAGACTCGTGACTTGAAATCATGGGGTGCAGCAACTTTCAAAATATATGTAGGCCTATATACTGTAAAATACAGTGTACAGTATATGTATATGTGTTTGGATAAATATCAAAATTGTGGTAAAAATTAAAATTAAATATGAAAAAATATTGTTTATTACTTTAAAAATTATACAGTTTAATATAATTCAAAATGTTATGTCTTTAATTGTAATGTACAAATATTTAAAGAGACGAAGTACACACGATAAACACTAGAAATAGGGAGGCGGATGGCCGAATGGTAACATTATTGCGTGCCACGCAGGACGACCCGAATTCACATCTCGGTCCGGTAACTCCTGAAAAGTTTTTTCGAGGTGCTGGGTCTGGCCAACGCCTCCTCGAAAAACCTGCTTGCTAGATTGTGACGTCAAGGCCTGCTTACCAGATTTTGACGTCATCGTTAGTAGGCGATGAATTGTTAAATTTACTATTATTATATTCGTTTAAACATTTCGTTTCAGAATTTTTTTTAAAGAAAATACCGCTTAGAAACTATTTAAAGTACGATAAGCAATTGTTCTCTTGATAATTTGAATTCTTTTTTTTTATAATTTCATAAAATATTGATATTTTTAAATAATTTTTTTTAATAAAATTTTCATATCACTATTTTGAATGAATAATAAAATAAAAGATATGTAGACCTATATTTTTCTATTAATTTAATAAAACATCGCTTTCTGTTATGAAAATAGGTATTGCATTTAAATTTTTTATTTCATTAATAAAAACTGATATTTGTTGTCGATGATATTTGTTTCTAGCATTATGAAAAGGACAAACAGATGATAAATTTTTTATTTACGTAATATAAACATGCAGGAAAAATTAATAATATTTCCATTATTTTTATGCAAATTTATTTATGATGACATATCATTAAATTATTTCATACTAGTAGATATTTAAATACAGCAAAACAATTACATAAAAACATATTTATTATTTCATATTTTATATATTTATTCATTCGGTTACAAAATGTTTTCATGTTAGAAATAAACAAAAATTATGATGATAAATGTAAAATATGTTAAAATTTAAGAAGTTACTGAACAAAAGAATTATAGTATATATAATGAAAAAAGAATCTAATCTGATATTAATCTGGGCATAAGAAAGTTTAAAATTATTATTTAATCTTAAATTGTATATTTTAAAAATTTGAAATAGTTATAAAACTCTTTATAATTGTCTAAATGATATTTCGTGATTAAACAACTGTGTAAATGTTATATATTTCATTTGCTTTAGCTAAAATTGAAATGGATTGAAAAAGTAATTTTACTCCTTCAGATCATTTAATATATGAATACATTAGATCACTTAATATATTATGAATACAATGAACCAAAGACATGACCTCTTGAAAACTGCAGAAATAACAGATAAACTATTAGAAATTAAACCTTCAAAATAAATAGAAAGTGATGAAACCAACTATGAAACCACTGTATATATTAAATAAAATATCATATAATTTTGATTTATAAAATAGATTATTCAAAAGTATTTAATTTTCTGAAATGTCATGTTTTTGAATTGCAATTTTTTGACTTGCAATAATTCTTTAACAGAATATTTGTAGAAGTTTTTAAAATTATTTCTAATATTTTTTTAAGCTACGCCCATTAGAACATATATCTAAATCCCAAGAAAGATCAATCATTACAACTATGTTCCAAGTTAGTCGGCTTACTATATATCTCTGATTTAAACCTTCATAAATTCTCTCTCATATTTCTTACTTATAAGCTTTTGTGTAATAAGATAATTATGAAGAACAGCATTTATAACAAGTTGAATAGAAAAAAAAGCAACCTCTCTCTCTCTAATAAAATGTATTAGAGAGAGAGAGGTTTTGAATCAACTTAAAATTTTCATTAACACACAATGCTTTATTTAAAACTAAATAATCTTTACAAATATCACAACTCATTCTTTTTAATACTGAATATACACAATATCCAGCTAAATACGTAATGATAGGCAATTGTTCTTTGACACTTTCAATGTCATCATCTGTCACAGTAATTTCATTAAAAATATTATTATTATTAATTTCATGATGTTCAACTTCGGACCCACAATCTTCAAAACTGTCACCATGAATAGAAATATTAGCATGAGAACATAATTCATTCTTCATAATAGAAGAATATATAAGTTTTGCTTCAATTTCAAAAATTGTCCTTATGAACACATGATACTGGGCACCAGCTAGTAAACGATATTGTCCAAATCTGGCTTCAAGAGCATCTGTTTGAATCTTTCCTGGCAATATACATTTCACTTAGATACAGTAACTCTTTGATACAGTAAATAGTTAGCTGCAATATAGAATGAGTTGTATCAATGCAGTATATGTTTCTTTTGTTAATTTGCCAGTAATACATCTCATATCATCCCATTTCTGTAACCAGATCAGAAATTTATTTAAAAACACAAACTTCTCATCAGTTAAATCATTTCTTAATGCTTCACACATTTTATTATTTAAGCGTTTTCCTTTGAATGGTGTTTTAGTGTTTACTATATCCCACCAAGTTCAGATTATGTTAATAAATGCTACTGTTCCTTCATAATGTGACAAGTTATGTTTTGGACCAAGTTCTAAAACACTTTGAGATATTTTTATTAAAAATTTACAGAGCAAGTTATTTTACATTTTGCCGTTCAATATTCGTTGGCCATAATGCTTTTTTGTTAAACCAAATTAATACTTTAAACGGTTGTTTGTTTGTAATTCATACAGTAATCTAATACTTTGGAAAGAAGCTATTTGTATTTTATCATTGTGAGATTCAAAACAATGGAAATTTAATGTATGATCTGTAGTTTTTTGATTGATCCAATTATTCTAATAGATTTTAACAAATGCACACTATCTGAGACATAGAATAAAGGACGTGTATTATCAAAAGGATGAGGGTAAACAATATTTAGTTTTTTTTGGATGAGAAAAATATGAAACTGCTTCACAATTAATTGAATTATTATCGCTAGCAATAGTAATTACTTTGTAACCAATTTTTTCTAGACCTAAGATTATACTTTTAATAATTAAGAATAACTCTTCAGCTTTTATAGTCTTTATTGGTAAGATGTGTACGGCCCCGGGACGATAGGAAACGGCACAGGCTTAAAGCCTACCTGCGATGGGAGTGTGTAAGGCGCAGATAAGGATGGGTAATGAGACTTAAATGACACAGGTACAGGGAATACGTTTGTACAACAAACAACTTCTTTTATTAGAGAGAGAGTTTACAAGAACACATAAACTCTGACTATCTACGGAGGATAAATACCTTTTAACAATAATACAAATTTCAGTTGACCTGAGGTTCCTGATTAGTCTTGGAAAGGTGTTTTCCGTTATTTTACGTTATAGGCCCTAAGGCTTGCTTCGGATCTCTCCTTGGTTGTCTGTAATTGTCGTAATACTCTTTTCTTTTTCTTGTTGATTTAGGCACTGTTACAGTTCAGTTTATAGTTTGTATCAGTTCCAGGAATTTTCTGCGAAAATTATTGATGAATCTCGTGGCAATCCCTGTGCTTCAGTTCCTTGCGGAACTGCAAATGATGCGATTCATCAGAGTCTAAAACCTTCTTTGAAGTTTTGTATCCACTCTTAATTTGCGACTTCTTTCTTGAAGTTTGGCGACCAGCTTTTTCACCCGTCTTGCTCTCTCGACATTTGGCGACTGACTGGCTATTCGCGTCTCCGTTTCGGGGCAAATTCTTGACCCCTTTCGTAAATAATTTGCTCCATCTTCCCAGGGTGATATATTTCTTAGTATCGACTTTCCACCCTGGTTACAGTTATTTCCTCTATTTGCTTTATAACCGAACACCTTAATGTCATTCGACATCTAGTTTATACTCGTGCAGGACAAGGTTTCTTACGTCGGTGTTAATACAAACTATCTGTCGGTCGAGTTACATATCTAAGATATCATTATGTTTGGATTTCTTCCAATTGTATTTGATAAAGGGGGTGTATAATGACCTTTTACATCAGACCCGAATTCCAGGTCTGTACAGATGTATATAACATCTTTGAATGTTGAAATAATATATTGAATCATAAATACATAAGCAGAACAAGCTATTTTCTTATTGTTATATGACATTCCCATAATATTACCACCTTTATAATCTAAAAATGGTTTGATATTTATTTAATCAATCATCAAGAAAAAGTAAGATTTAGAAATATCTAATAAAGTTCTCTTCTGTTTTGTATAAAATAGAAAGTTATCAACATTGAGTTCATTTTTAGGATTTAAACATAATTTAGCATTATACCTAGGAATTGTACTTGGAACAGGTAAGATTAATTAAACAGCGGATAAAGTGATATGCTTGTGGAGAAATTAAAAATACAAATTTAAGGGCAGCGAAATGACAATAAAATACGTATTTTAACATGTTTCTCTCTTTGATTTTCATCTATTCCATATCTGTATTTAGATGATTTTTCCAAGAGTTTGATAGTAATTAATTTAAAAATTTAAAGCATAAGATTTGTAAAAAAGGGTGGCCAATTTTATTTTGCACGTGGGCGGCCGACGGTCTAGGATCGGCACTGATCACCATCAGTATCCATGTTGCAAAATACGGAAAACTACCGAAGCTGAATTCCATATTTTATAAATTCCTGAAATCTTGTTTCCACTTCTCATAATCTGAGCATAGTCTATGGGACAGATTGGAAAGAATTACATTGTTTAAATTGAATTAATTAGCTGTGAAAATTAATTTGATTTTTCATGTTAATTAAATTATTGTAATTATCATCTGATGAGATATAATAAAATACCTTAATTCAAAATAATTATAGTAAATTTGAGGAACTGTGACAACATCTGATTATCGCAATAAACAATATCATCTTCAAAATTCAAAAACAAATAGAAAAGAAGGCATCGTAATAACAACATTTCTGTAATTAGTTTCTGAAATAAGTCCAGGAAATATTCTGGAATAAGTCCAGGAAATAGTCGATATTCGTCATAAGCAATTAGTTTACATCAACAACTGGAAATATTGTTTGGTTTCATTCTAATGATTTAGAAAGCCACTACTGTATTTTTACATACTATATTAGTAATTGAGTTTTTAAGTTTTCTATTAAAATTTTAAATAGATTTTTTTTTTGTAAAAAATAAAATGGAAGTTTCTTAGAAATTCGTTTATAATACTGTACTTAGAATTTGCAACATATTTCTATACATGTTTAATTAAATGAACAGATTAAACTATATAAATATATACTGTATCAAAATTATTGAAAATAACTATTAAGGATATGTTTAGAAATCTTAGTCTTGAGAACTAAAATTGAAAAAAATAAAGAAATTTAAAAAATTATATATCCCTGCTCATTAACAAAAAATTTCCCTGTTCAGTATTTCTTCATAAATATTTTTAACATTTAGAATAAAATTTAAAAATTTTGTTTTAAAATCACTAATAAAGTAAAAAAAGTCGTAAAAATTTTAACCAATCACAGGCATTTGACAAAATTTAAAATTTTTTAGAATGAGAATCTATATTTAAAGTGGTTAAACATATCTTTATAAATTTCAAAATTTTATATTTAGAAAAAATGCTGAAAATATTAAGAACGCCTGTGCTTTATAAAAATACGATTTTTAAGTCCGCAAGCTGTCATCAGAAAAAAATATTTTCTTACTTTTATAGAAATTTAAGTAAGTTTAATCATTCAATTAAGTTTTTCTTACTTTATTTAAATTAAATATTAAATAAAATATTTTAAGATTTGATGATGTTTTTCCAGATAAAGATTATTATAAAATGAATGGATTAACTAAAGATTCCAGGACAAAATATATGAAACTGGATCAACCACAAAACAAAATTCAATGCACATATGTGTGGATCGATGGGACCGGTGAATACCTAAGATCTAAAACCAGAACTTTAGATTTTGTACCTAAAACTCCTAAGGGTAAGTTAAGCTATTACTATAAGTAATTCTTAAATCAAATTTTAATATTAATCTACGAATTTTTATATTTTTATAGATATACCAGGTTGGTTTTATGACGGTTCCAGTACTGATCAAGCGAAAGGAATCAATTCTGATATTCATTTAAATCCTGTCGCTTTATATAAAGATCCGTTTTTTGGAAGAAACAACAAATTGGTTTTATGCGAAACTTATAAGTCTGATAACACTCCTACGAGTAGGCGATCGATCTTTTTCTCTTTATTTAAATCTACATAATAGAATTCTTGAATCTCAACAAAAACCTTCTTTGCAGAAACGAATAACAGAAAATCGTGTAATGAAGTTTTACGAGAAATTGCAAAGGAACATCCGTGGTTCGGAATGGAACAAGAATACACTCTTTTTGATGTTGATAATCATCCACTTGGCTGGCCAAAAATTGGCTATCCTCAGCCTCAAGGTTAGATGAAAATTTACATATTTTATCGAAATTAATATGTTTAAAAATAATTATTGCTAATTGGAAATTTGATATTTGCTAATTTTGCTCTATAAAATAGGTCCGTATTATTGCGGTATTGGAACAAATAAAATCTTTGGAAGAAATGTAGCAGAATCTCACTACAGAGCCTGCTTGTACGCTGGTATAAATATAGGTGGTATAAATGCTGAAGTTATGCCTGCACAAGTTAGTGAAAATGAATGCAAACGTCAATTAACTTTTATGGAAATATTGATTAATTTTTTTTATGGAAATATTGATAGAAGTTTTATTATTTCAGTGGGAATTCCAAATAGGACCTAACGAAGGAATTTCAATAGCAGATGATTTATGGATGGCACGATTTATTCTATTTAGAATCGCTGAAGATTTTAACGTGGTTGTGTCTCTAGATCCGAAACCTGTTGCTGGCGATTGGAATGGTGCCGGAAATCATGCCAACTTCAGCACAAAAGCAATGAGAGAAGAAAATGGCATTAAGTATGAATATATATGTATGCATAAAATTTATTTACTGTATATTATAGAATTTAACATTTTAAATATTTTTTCCGTCAATGTAGCGTAATTGATGATGCAATCAGAAAACTTCGAAACAAACATAAAGAGCATATCGCAGTATACGATCCTAAAGGAGGTAAAGATAACGAACGAAGGCTTACAGGTAAACACGAAACATGTAGCATTCACGAATTTAAATCGGGCATTGCTGATCGAGGAGCCAGTATTCGAATAACTCGACAGGTAGCGGAGAATAAAAAAGGACATTTAGAAGATCGAAGACCATCTTCTAACTGCGACCCCTATTCTGTTATTGAAATTCTAGCCAGAACTATTTGCTTAAACGAATAAAATTTTGACAACTTTTACAAATCCATGAAAATTTAGACTTAATTATTTTTATTTTATTTCCATACAACTGATGTAGAAAATACGATTTATTATCATTCAAGTTATCATTCGTGCTTCCTAGGTTCATTTAAATATCTAAAAAATCTAGCAAAATATGAGAAAAAATACCTATGAAAAATCAAATAATTAGAACTTTTTTTATTGCACAGAATTTTGCATTGCAATCATTTATAAATCATCTTAAATTTAAACATTCATAAATGTTTATCAATTTCAATATATATTAAATATAAATAAAATTATTTATATTTATAATTTTCAAATACTCATTTTAATATTGTTGACTATTTTAAATTGCAGGATAACAGATTTTCTAGTCATTTTTCTATTGCGAATCATCAACAAAGATAATCTTTGTTGATGTCTCACAAAATAGATAAAATTATTGTGAAATCTCAATGAGAAGGTCACTAAATTAAAAAATAAATTATAAATCTACCTTCATGATAGATGCAAAATATCCTGTTTTTTCTCCTTCTTTAAAATTTAGCCAAATTACTGCTGAAGAATAATGAATTTGATCTTAATTTTAAAGAAAATAAAAAAAATCGAATACCGTTATTATTATTATTATTAATGAACTTTAATATTAAAATTGAATGAGAAAGATTTACACGAATAATCAGAGTTCGTTTATTTTTGGGAAATAACTTTTAATAGAAACAGATTTATATTTGATAACTAAACTACTGATATCACTGGAAGTATCTAAAGTGGTGGAATATTGGTGATAGAAGAAATCGACATGGATTGGATTCAAGATAAGTTGAAGACCAAGAGTGACATGGAGATATATTTGGAAATGAAATATACTTCGTTCCATAAGGAACGAAATGTCGAAAGAACAACAGATAAGAGAGGCTTTCAAATATGAAGGAGAAAGATCGTGAAAAAAACCTTATGAAAACCTCCACAACTACATTAGACATAATTATTTCGCTGACTAAATTATGTATAATTTGAAAATTTTTAAATTCAGTTTAATTATGAAATATTTATTCAACCATTTGAAAAATGGCGGACGTTCAAACTTCTTAGGTTTCTCCTTAGTAACTTGAACTGTTTGATTTTTATGAAATTCAGCAGGATGAAGCTTTTCTTATCCGCTTCTTAATCTAATAACTGATCTGATAGAGCAGTGGTCGGCAAACTTTAGAAGCTAAAGAGCCAATTTCACCTTTAAGGGCGTCAGGAAAAATTCATAAGAGCCATAGTTATATTTTAATAAATAATTTTTTTAATGTAATTTACTGAAT
>WUQG02042281.1:0-10622 GCA_011317285.2 Androctonus mauritanicus | reverse complement strand
ATTAAGCATGCGATTTCAAAGGTTTGATTTTGCTTACAATGAACTTTTTTAATAGACTACAGTTATTTTTCAGTACAGATTTTAAATAATTATTTTTTCGTTATTTTAACGAAATAATGAAAAAATAATAATTATTTTAGTTACTTTTTAATATATTTTAGTTAAATATAATAAGCATTTATCAATTACTGATGAATGGATTAAAACATTCTTAATTAATAATAATGAAATATAAATATATTTTTTCACCCAAATATGAATCCTAGGTAAGATTCTTGATCGATTGTCAAATTTTCGCATCGTGTCATATCGGGCAGCATGGCATCAACTATCTGATTACGGTATAAAGACAAAGATTGGAGTCAGTGGCACAACATGCTCGATCATTTCAGGGTAAAATAAAATTTTATCTGGTATTGTATTAAATGAATTATTACAAAATTTCTTTCCTGATCTTCAGCAGATGTTCAGTAAGTTATGGTTTTGCTTATTACTTCAATTTCTCCAGTCAAAATTTGTGTGTGTATAAGCCGACCCCCATTTCAGAAATTTTTTGGGGGGGAAAAAACATTGGCTTATACATACGACTACTTTGGCTTATCTGAATCTGGTATTTGGCATAGGACTAACTTTATGAATTTAATTTTCCCTATATTCCAATTCCTCAATTGATTAAAGTTTGATATATTAGTTATATAAATGAAACCATTAATGCACAAAACTGTATTGAATTTGTAAGTCTTCCAAATCAATGCTCATCATTTAAACATATTCTTTCATTTATAAATTCGTTATACCAAAAATGAATTTGTTGCTTACGAATCATATCTAAACAATATACTGGCACTTATATACTGTGAATTTCATATCTCTGTTATTTATTTTTGTGTAAAAAATGAATAATAGCACAATCATCTACATTTTCCTATGACTTTACAAGTTTTGTTATTTCTGTTTAATTTCAGATGTAAACAATGGAACAATGACTGCTTATGCTATTTGCTATCAATTTCTAAATTCAGAATATATATAAATGTCTGCAATAAAATTTTTATAATTGAATTCTATACATATTTGCAATAAAATAGGAACATTACTTTCCAAATGCTTCTTGAACTATGTTGCTTTATGAAAATTTTGTATGTATATATGAAAATATTATTTACAATGACCACTAAATAATATATAGAATAAATAGTGCTTTTAGGTTTCAAAATATATTTTCAATTGTATAGATAAGATTAGGGTTGTGTGACAAAAATTTCCTCAAATAAAGCTAAATACAGATGCTTCTTGAATTACAAACATTCTATGAGCATGCAATTTCATTTTCAATTTCAAAAAACTTTAAAAACTCAAGAATTTTAAATATTATGACAAAAGAATACTCTAGCAACAAATATAATATAAATTACAGTTATTTAACATATAATGCAAGCATATATAACAATATAAATAATGCAAACATTTTAAATAAGAATACTAAAATTTATTATTAGCAAATATAGTGATGTATTTATTAATACTATGTAACAAGTTTAGATGCAGTTAAGCAGAGTCAAAGAGACCAAAAACATTACTATGCAGTATTATTATTAACTGTATGTTTACTAATAATAAATTTTAGTATTATTGTTTAAACTGCCTATTGAATTATTTTTGTGTTATTTTATAAGCAACAGAATTTGAAAGTTTAAGATTAATTTATAAATATATAAGAATATATATACTATACTTTTTTAACTGTAATGTGCTGTGTAGATAAATCTTTAGAAGCAGTTCCTTCTGTGAGTGCTGGAATAAAATGGGTACCCTGAAATTAACATATATAAAATTTTAAAAACAAAATTTAGTCATTCATATTCTAACAATCTGCTTTATCCCTTTGATTATACTATTAATACAAGATTCAAGCACTTATCACAGTTGAGGATAATCACAAAGATTTTATTCAACACTTAATAGCTAATGTTTTCAGTACAGTGTACCCTCTTCAGGCTATACAATCAAACTCAATTTCGAACATCTAACAGCTTGTGTACAGAATCTAAACAGAACATTACTATGGTTACATAAGTTCTATCGTTTGTTATGTTATTTTATTTTATGTTATTTTAATTTTTATTTTACTTGTTTAATATATGTAACCATAGCAATGTTCTGTTTAGATTCTGTATACAAGCTGTTAGATGTTCAAAACTGAGTTTGATTGTATAGCCTGAAGAAGATACATCATACTAAAAATGTTAACTATTAAGTGTTGAATAAAATTTTTGTGATTATCCTCAGCACTGTAATAAGTGCTTGAATCTTGTATAAATATTAATAATATACAAAATTTAATTTTATCAAAATACATCATGGGATCTTTTATCTAATATATTTAGATCTAGAGATCATTCATAATTTGGAGCATCACAATTTAGATTTAATCATGATTAGTGAAACATTTAAAAAATTACAAAATAATAATACAGACAATCCCGACTTACATAAGTGAATTGTTCTGAAAAACCTTATGTAAATCAAATCAAATATATGCCAGAAATATATTATATATTACCAATGGGTCATAAAAACTTAGCATTAATAATAGTTATATTAACATAAATATGCTATAATGTCGGTAGATAATCAATAGCAATTTTGTATTGTTAGTATGGGTACTGATGATGTGTTGACAGTGATTGTCTTAAAATCAATTAGAAATATTTTTTGCCCATCATTGACAGACTCCTTTTTTTTTCTTATAAATGTATTTCAAATAAAAATATGCATATAAAAAATATACCTCTTAAGATGGACTGCATTTTGTTTTTTTTATATGCTTTTGTTTACAAAATAAACCTACAAACCAAATTATTTACCATAAATTAACAATTTTTGATATATTTTATCTTCATTCACACACTAAATAATGATTACAGGAACAATAATAGTTTATATAAGCAAGAATACCAAATCAGCTGATTTTTGTTTATATTTATTAGTTTCCTGCGATTACTGATCACATATCATTCTTCCATTATTCCTGCTGACCTCACCTGTTGTCTTCAAGTTGTCATTATTTAACAATTATACTGCTAAAATTAATTGAATTTTTGCAATTTTTTAATAAAATTATGAGAGAATAATAGGGATTTAAATACATATTAATATTTTTAATAATAATGCAAATAATGATGTAATTTTTTTTGGATAAAAAATTTTTAAACTTTTTTATTATTCTGTAATTCATCAATTTTGACTACCTTTTTGAAAATTATTTGGCTCAATCAGAAACAATTTATTTTCTGAGTATAATAGTCAACACATCAATTCTCAGTAAGTGATTATTACTGAGAATTTCTGAATTTTATTTTTATTTTTTGAATTTCATACAGTTTAAGGACATGCATCCAGTTGATTTAAATCTTTAAATTTTCCTATACTCAGCATCTTTGTATTAAAAAATAAGCACATAACTTATGGCGAAACAGCTGCTGACCATCTTGGAGGATCTTGATTTAATTTCAAGTACCATAACTCAGTTTTTCAGGAGGAGTTTGGGTTCAGGCTTGGCTCATTAACTAATAGGCCTACTAATTTTACATAAGTATGGATTTATATATCTACATAAGTTATAGATTGTCTGTGATTCTACTTTCAAAATGAAACTATTTATGATGAATTTACTACTGATTAAATTGATAAACACAAAAATTCAAGTTCTAAACAGGAAAACTAAATTTGATTTCACTAGCTTAATGTTATTAAAGTACTAGACAAAATGAAAGTTCTTCAACTGATTATGCATGTGTGTGTACACTTGGCCTAATAATTTTCCTGGCTAATTTGTTTTTGGAGAAAATTCATTAAGTAAGAATTCATGAACTAAGAATCAATTTCTCATAGAAATAATGTTAAAACCTGGAGTTCTATCCTCAACAAGGAAAATAATAAAATTACATAAAGGTCAACAAAATTAAAAGATTCTTTTTATTATACAATCCCATCTGAATTCTTTTTTCTTCAAAGAAAAATATTCAGATGGAACTTTATAAGAAAGAAAATTCACTGTAATTATGATAAGAATAAACCTAAACAAAGAAAATGCAACTATATCCTATATTAAAAATTGGATGAATAATGGCTTAATAATTTGCACCAAAGATAACAAAATCAAAAAGCTAGTTTTTGTAAAAAGACACACATATGGATAAATTATTACAGAATTGCAGCCTCACAATTATTAAATATAGATCCAACTAATTAAATTATCAAAAAATCAATAGGCTAAAAAAGCTTAAAACATTTCCAAAATGCTGGAAAGTCGAAAAACTACATAATCTGATAGCCCAAGATTATTTGGCTATATTAAAAGTCATAAAAAGCTATTAACATCAGACCTATGGTGGACCTAAACCTCATCCCCATTTTATAATCTTGAAAAATTATTGCAATATGGGCAGTGAATTTCATTAAATCATATGAATATACTCTTGATTCAACAGCAATGTTTATAGCCAAGATCCCACAATTATTGGTTTTTTACTTCATTTTCATTGTATTTTTGCCAAAAACAAAAAAATACTAATATAAACAAAGATCCATCATTAAAAGGAGCATGGCACTTTTATTGCTTCCACTCCTTTCCTGCACTTTTCAAGTCTAATATACTTCAGAAAGTGTGGTATGGGAGGAGAGTGAGATTCAACCATTGGAAAGTCCAATAAAAATAAAGTAAAGAATATCATAGTTGTTTATGTATGAGAGATGAGTTCATTTTTATTTACATTAATTTTTTGATACACATTTGAAAATTAATAAAATAAATTAAAAATTATTAGAATTAAGGAAAAACATTAATAAATATAAATTAATAATAATAATGTCAACAGTTCAATAAATTTATATAAATTTTGAAATAATTACATGGCATATTTTAATTAATATTCAATAATTAAAATTTGCATATTAATCGCTTTTTATCATATTTTTTTAAAAATATACTTATATATAGAATATAAAGTTTTCTTCATTTATGGCTTGTTTTATTCAGAAGACCAGCCACTATCCAAAGATAGCAATATTTTGTTGTATAGCTAAACCAATAGCATATAAAAATTTTTTTTAAGTAATCTCATATATGAAATGAAAGCTAAAAAAAATTTTTAAAAATACTTAAACTGTTAGAAAGAGGGAAAAAAAGCATCATAAATTATAAAAATTTCAAAGGATTTCAACAAAAAATTAAGCAAGACATGATAAGTCTAATTAATCTGCAAAAAATTAAAATTAATTTTAATAATTGATAACATGAAAGAGGTTAAACAATACATCAGATACTTAAATATCAAATACAACAAAAAAAATTTACTGATAACTGAATATAAATATTTTTAAATAAATTTGATTTGAAATTAGCAACATAAAATTTTATCTTGATTTCAGTAAACTCATTAATATCCAAATTACAGTTGAACTTAAAGTTATAATCAATTTAAAAGATAATCTGAAAGCATTTTTTAAATTTTATATTTATTGTTTCAGTGATATATTCAGCATATATTCTTATGCAATAAGTTTATACCTAAATATTAATTTTATCAATTCATATTTAATTTTAAAAATTCATTGCAATTAATTTTTCCTAAATTTCTCCTTTATAAAATATTAATCAACGTTAATGAAGTGATAGAATACTTAAAATAAAGTTATTTTTATTTGATTGTTTCCCATTAATTTTTTATTTTATTAAGATTTCATATTTAAAAAATTTACAATATATTTTAATTGAAAATATCATTATATTTTAGATCAGAATCAGCCAAAACTGTTTTATTTTTTAATAAAAATATTTGCTAGAATGTTTGAGAAATTAAACACAATTTTCTCAATTTTATTGTTATATAATTTAATCATATTTATCAATACAGTATATAATATTTACATGATGATATTTTATATAAAATATATGTATTATACATCTACATGCTTATCTTTTGGATATTCATACAATTAGAGGTGCTCATTCCTTAACAGATCTAAAAAATATTAATATAACTAAACAGAAATTAAATTAGCATGTATGTAATACATAAGGGACATCAACTATAGCAGATTTAATATAGAGCTAGTTTAAATATTATATAAAATAAACGGCCCAACAAGCAACAAGCCCATAATTATTAATAATTTGATATATGAAAATAAAGCAGATTAGAGAGAGATATGTAACTTAGCAATTAGACAAAAATAAAATGCATTAATGAAAGAGGTACAATGACAACATTTTTGCTACATGATAAAATTTACCATGTTGCAAAGATGTACCTTATTGAAAATTTTTAATTTTACATATTTAAATTTTCATCTTTAATCTTTTAATCTTTAGTTATTATTTTTTAATTTTATAGAGTTTTACAATTTATATAGTAACCACAAATTTGGATAATAGCATGAATTCAAACTTTATTATTGAAATAATTAAATTTAAATTTTATATCATTGTATATTCATTTTTTTTGTATTTATTCAATCACAAAGTGCATCAATTCTTTAAATTTGTTTTATTAATCTATAGAACTCAAATGAAGGCTGTGTAGCGCTTCATTTATGTGAATAGTCTAAATAGTAGTTAAAAAGCAGTAAAAAAGAAAGTTTCACCATATAGGCAATTAGTAATTTAAAAATAGTTTCACTTTCAATAAAGATGCTCACTTCATAAATAAGAACAATTTTTATTATTTATATTAATTCATATTGATACGTACATGATAAAATGGCAAGCAGTTCAAAAATAATTCATAAATAAAATAAAATAAAAAATGTTATTGTAATTTTGGTAGAAATTTAATAGCATATATTACAAATATCATATTTAGAAAAGTAAAATTTCATTAGATAATCATTAAAACCTTTTACTAAAAATTATTGATTAACAAATACTGTCATCTAACATTATGCAACTGTATACAAATCTTTGCAATATGATAATATTCATAGTGACCCTATAAATGATGGCTGCATCCAATATGTAAAGTTCTGATTTCACATAAATTAATTGATTCAATTGAATCAATTAATTCATAGAAAATTGCAACTTCATATATTGGATGCAGGTGTTTCTATGCAATTTTTGGTCTGGATTGTATCTTATATGCAATATATTATATTGTTCTTTGTTTCAAAACAATATCTTCTTAATTAAATATATATTTTTGCATAATTATAAAGAAATTAGTTATGGTTCCAAATACACCCATTCCAAAAATAAAATTCAACAAGCTCTAGCACTTATTAGCAGTTTTAACTTAAAAACATAATTAAATATTTAAATTCTTTATTTCAAACAATAAAATCAATATAAAAATATTTTCTTTGGGTCTTTTCTCAGCAGCAAAATTTTATCAATTTTATTAAAAATTTGATAATGCTTTACAAAATTACAAAATGTTTTATGTTTTCATAGGAATAACACAAAAGAATTATCAATTAATCATGATTAATTGGTAATTCTTTTGTGTTATTCTTCATGATTAAAAGTGCACAAAAGAATTGCCCTTTTAATCATGAGTCTTATGAATCTTTTAATCATGAGTTATTATGAATCTTTAACTATTATAAACAAATTATTACTTTAATAATCTACAGAATTAATAAGTTTTGTTATAAAGTTGAATAGACCCAAAGAGTGTATTTTTGATATTTGTAAATGAAAAATTCAGTTTTGGGATTAGAGCATATTTAGGATGACCATTTTCTATTTATATCAATCCAGGACAAGGAAAAAAAACTTATTGGAAGTATAATTTTAACATGTTTTATTTTTGAATGTATATATTTAACAAATTAGAAGATTCACTGTTTTATAAATTAACAGTAGAATCAATACAATAATACATATATCTAAAAGCCATCTCATATTAAACTGAAACTGAAAAAATGCCTGCAAATAGTAAAATACTATTGCAGGCATTGACATGATAACAATTTGATATGTTTTGAATCTACATTTCCAACACTGTTACCAAATGTAGCTGATTTTGTGCACAAAGTTCAAAAACTTTTGTATTGAAAATGAGATAAATTTTAAAATAATTCTTTCTTATTGGTACAGGATAAAGTACTAAAAACCGAGAGTGCCTCGAAAAATCCAGATCAAATGGTCACCCTATTTAATTTCATTCCTATATAGTAATTACATATAATATATAATAGTACTATAACATTACTACATATTCATTTAATTATGTGTCATTCTTAAAAATTATTTTGTATGATTTGATTCTAAATATTTAATTTTTATCTCTTATTTATTTCTTTTTCTGTTTCTCACATAAGGGGCTTGGGACAAGTGTCCTGCTTGCCTGAGCCAAAGGACAGTACTATTGCCAAATATACTCCACCCATATAGCCGATACTCCGAAGAAATTTCAAAAGCAAAAATAACTTTCATCTTGAAAATAGAGTAGTTTATAAAATCCCGACGTTTTCCAAAATCGGGACAATTGATGCGGGATATTGTATCAAAATCTGGGACGAATGGTCACCCTGAGTATATTAGAATGCATAGCCATGGAATTCTTCCAATATTTAGGAAATTTAGATGGAAAATTTTAATAATTCGAATATTTCAATAATCTATTTGTCAATTCCAAACTATATCAATTTAAAATATTTTAATAAATTTTTTCTACGAAAACCTGTCATAACTAACTTAAAATATTGCTTTTTAAAAGCAGGATCTTTAAAAAATATATTTTGATGTTTGATCCCAAGAGTATTGAGTATACTATACAACATTCAATGTAATTCACAGTAGAATTTCTTCAGATAATACCGAATACTTATTATAAACAAGCCTACTTTACTATTATATAAATATAAAACTTAATAAAATTAAATGAAATTCAGGAAATTTAGGATAGTTTAAAAAATGAAAACAACTTTACCTGTCTTGAAACAAATGATTTTAATTTTCTCTTTAAATCCATTTTAATAAATAAAAATTTTAAAACTTTTATAAATTGATATTTTCATTTATATAATCAATATAAAGCATAAATTTTATAAACGCAACATATCAATATAAACATTTTAGGAAATTAAACAAATATGTCGTCTGCCCATATCACATACGCCATCTGAAGAAAAAATTTACAAACTGGATTTATGAATTGACTTTTTATTATTAAAAAGCTTAAAACTATTCTCCTAATTAAAAATTTAGTCGGAAGAAATTTTTTAAATTATTGATGTTTCCAAATTTATGGATAGCTAATATGCAATAACTTTTTAGTATTTTTAAAAGCAAATTGAGCGTTATAAGATTACTATACTATATGCAAGCCTATATGTCATCCACTAATATTTTAATATTTTTTCTCTGAAACATTTTTATTTAAAACTGATAAAAATATTAACTCTTTTATTAAGTTCACTAACTCCATAATTATTCATACAAATTTATTTAAAATAGCAATGAATAAATAAGTATATTATGATATATTTTCTAATAATTTTTATATCAACAAAAGATTTCAAAAACTGTTCCGGAATAAGATAAGCAATTATTTATAATAATACATAAATAACTGAAATATGTACAATTGAAGTTTATGTTTTTCCATCGACTCCATTAGATCGTACCAATTTCTCAATTAATCCAAAAATCGAAGGAGTAATACGGTTTCTGAATTGATTTATCGCTCTCGCGAAGATCAGGAAGACGAGGAAGGCTCATCATAACTGAACTTGCAATTACATACAAAGCTCATGGATTTCTGAATAACTTCGGACATATTTCACGGATATGTGTACGAATTATTGCACAACACAGTTTCCATCATCGTCTATGTGTGTATATTTTTGTGATTATTCTTCATTGTTTTACAGTTATTGGAGGAATATTTCGTCTCTTCGGCCGTTTGAAGTTTCGCCATATCGATGAATATTATGCGAGTAAGAGAGGAGAAGAAAAAAAAATGACGATAATAATAAGAAAACAACAATTACCGTTCTGGGTAAAATACTTCACGAAATAATGCTGCCAAGAGTCGGCCGGTATATAATAATTCACGGCAAAAGAAAATGTTTAGAAATGACTCGTAATTCTATGGTTTTGTCTTTCGGTAAGAGAAGGGCGTCCAGAGATATTATAATATTACCGGGGTGTATATATATATCTATATATATGCGTTTATATGAGCATTACAATAATGAGCAATAAAAAAAGTCCGACGAGTAACAACGAACGAAATTTATATATCTTTCTTTCTTTCTCTCTTTCTTTTGTATTTAATGATTAACGCTTTGCTAATGAGTGTGGAAAAAATTTTGAGTCGTTGCATCGGGTAGTCAATCGCAAAGTAGTATGTGCCCGACCGTATGCGAATGTATATGCAAAAATTATCGTAACGTTACTTTTTGATAATGAATGCGGTACGAATCGTGCGAGAGATTTTATTATTGACGAAGAGTCGTTTCTTTTCCTTCAAAAAATACCGTTTTGTTGGAAAGAATTAAAAGAAACAGAGAATTCGTACGTGAGCGACGATTTGGCAAAATTTTCAAATAGACAAAGTGGCGAACATAAAGTTTTATTGACTTCACGTATAGACGAAGTGGTGAGGAGGTTG
>WUQG02042270.1:0-10623 GCA_011317285.2 Androctonus mauritanicus | reverse complement strand
TGGGACCCGAGACTCGAACCCGGGTCCTCCAGAGTGGAAAGCCGAAGCGCTTCCATGCGGCCAATCCGGCCGACTTCAAAGTGCTACTAAACAGCGACGCCTTTTCCTTCTTGTTTATTTTACGCCGATTTCTAATCAGAAGTTATTAAACAATGAAATATTCCAGTACCCATCACATACTGTATTCATACGCTGATACTCGTGGTAAAGTCGGCCATCAGATGAAGAAAACGGTTCACAAGGTGGACCTGAACTCTTTCCGAAAAATTTTTGAAAGTATAAAATCCTGAAATTGAGCCGATTTCTTCAAATGATAAACCAGCATTTTACCATGCGACTGTCGAACCGAATCTCTTCCGGGTCAGCCATAATATAATAGATCATTCATTTCAATAGCTCAGGCCCTGAAAAATTTTGATGTATAGGAATGAAAATTGAATTCGGATTCTTCAGTTGAGCACAAAGACGTCCTTGGTTGAGGACCTTGGATGTGGAGAAAATTATGATTGAGCATTTTTATTTTATGATTCGAAATGAGATCAGAATATCTCAGAATATCTGAAGAAAATTAATTTTATATTTAGATTATTTAAAGAATATTGTGATGAATGGGATGAGGCGATCTTTTGAATTGTTCAGATGAAAAACTAAATTTGTTTCACTGTCTAGCGATTGTTATCGATAACGAAATTTAATTTAAAATCTCACTAACTAAATTATTTGTTTATTAAAAAAATAAAAATACACCGTTAGTATTTATCTTGAAAAATTAACAGTATCAAATCATTACTTATAATTATTATTATTAATAGCATTTATGGAATTCTTATTGATATATAGGATTTAGTCATGGATTAAACAAATATTGGAATTTAGTAATAAATTCTTAATTTTGGGGATTTTTATTATAATCAACTGGCAACGTTCAATTTGAAAAGAGAACGACGTCATAAGTGTGATTAATATTGCGGTGACGTGATATACTGTTTAGACGAGTTTTGTTATAGAAAAACGGTTTCGAATAGAATTAACGAAAAATTTTTTGTATCTGTGTAAAAAATGGGCGATTTAAATCAAAAGCTAATTAATGAGATCGAATATTTATCAAGTAAGTCAAATATATTGATATAATCTTTCAGTTGTGAATCATGGGTGTGTTTTCAACTGATCTCCATTTTTAAAACTTGATTCGTTCATTTTAAACTTTCATTTGCAACTTAACTTTTTCAGTAATTATGAAATTTCTTATATTAAAAAATAGTTATGGAATAATTAAATTTAATATTGTAAAATAATAATAATCTCTTAGCTTTAAAGTTTGTAAAATTGAAATTTGGGTTGGGTCGATCTTTATAGGAATATATGTATAACATATCGCTTACAGATTTGGCTTTGAATCAAAACAGCTATATTTATCCTTGCATTTAAATAATGTCGTCATATATTGTAAGAGTTCTTTTCTAGTCTAAAACTTGTTAATCTGAATTTCTCATGAAAATCAATTTGCGTATTTATAAATAGCATATGCTAAACAAGATGAACCAGATGTCCTGTTACCATGCTCAAAATTTTTTTTAAAACTTATTAGAAATGAAAATTTTTGTTCATGACAGTGTATAACAAAATTAAGTGTAAATGTATTAAAGGTTTGGGAGTATTTAATGTGTTTTTAAATATCAGATTGTTAATACAACTTTAATAGTGTGTTACATTCATTCAACTCGTATTACATTATTATATGATATATATATGTGCTTATCTAAGTATATATTATTATATTTCTGAAACATATTTTAAAAATTGAAATATTTGTAATAAACATCAGACCAATAGACATGTATGGAATATCTGATGGTTTGTTATACAGGGTGATTTGCCAAACTTCAGGAATGATAGAATGGGGCAAGACAAATACTTCTTGTCCTTACATTATCCCCTCTTTGGGGTGTAGATTTTGAATTATGTCTTAGAAGTTTGGCTTGAAATCAGTCTGTGTTGGGGATTTCTTTTGTCCATCAGGACAACAAAAAACAACAGAACTGACTCATTCATGATAAATTATTTCATTCATTAATAGGACCCTACATACAGTAATCTGCTTACAACAGCTGCTCAAAATTCCTACCACCAACAGATTTCACAGGTGATGCATAGATTGTCCACCCTTTCAAAAATCCATATTGTTTCTCATATGATGCCAGCACAATGTGCAATGAGATCCTGTTCCAACTCCATAGTGGGCTTTTACACTAGACTTTTCAGATGATCCACAGGAAGGAAGTCCAGGAATGTCAAATCTGATGATCTTTGTGTCCAGGCTATGGACTTTTTTCTGCCAATCTACTGATGACCAAACTGTGTTGTCAGAAAATCCCAAACATTGTGGCTGAAATGTGCTGTAGCCTCATTATATTGAAACCACATTCTGGTCTGCAGCGATAATGGAATACCTCCAATAATTCCAGAAGTACATCTTGAAGGAAAACATCGTAGATTTAAAAGTTTAAATTGAAATGCAATACATATAGGCCAATTTAAGTCTCCAAGAATTTGGCAAAAACATTAATGTAGAACCAATGTTGAGATCTCAATTTTTGTTGCCATTTTTTCCTTCTCTTCATTCGTGAACAGTTTTTAACATAGCAGAGATGAAGTATAATTCAGCTGACATGGACTGCTTTCAAGCCAAACTTCTAAGGCACATAATTCAAAATCTACAGCTCAAAGAGGTATATTGTGAGGACAAAGTTCTTGTCTTTTCTCATACTATCACTCTCTGAGGGTTGGCAGTAGAGTTTTTGATCACCCTGTATACATATACATATATATGTATAAAATATGAATTGGATGAATAAGTGCTGCCTCCAAAAATGGTCCTGCATAGAGATTATTCATCCTACTTAGTCTTTTCAAAAGAAATAATGTGATCAAGTGCAATATATGGAAGAAAAGTTATGCAAGATTGTTTATTATTCACCAAATTTAGAAATATGTATAAGTGTTTAAGAATCTTACTAAAAGTTCTTTTAGTTAGATTTAGGCACATATGCTATTTATTTTTTTGGAAAATTTAAAGAATTAATATAGTGAATAGTCTTATCATATTTGAAAATGACAATTCTATTAAATAAGAAGGTGAGACTTCCAAGTCAGTTTGTTATCAAAGTACACACCTAAAATATTTTATTTCCTTAGCAAAGTTTAATGTTCTAGACAAAATTTTAAGATACTTGATTTTTCTTATAACAAGAATCATCAAGGTTTTCTTTGGTTTTTATTATATATTTATAGAATATATAAACAGAATATATTTTTTGTTAGTACTATTTTTGAGATTTAAAGATTTTTAGAAGTCAACAAATGGGGATTTGTGAAAAAGAATGGAAATGCTGAAAAATTACATACAACATAATAGTTTTCCCTGCATGAGAGCCCAAAAATAATAATGTGAGGTATATTACAAATTTTAGTATTAATAATGATTTCATTCTAAAATTGTTTGTTAAGTATTGTATATAAATAGTGTAGAGATATTATATAGAAGTTGTTTGTATATATAGGTAGTCCTCAATTTGCAACCACTTCCAACCTAGAATGTTATAGAAAATTTAGAAGATATCTAGATTTCTTCTAGATTTTTTTCTTTCTAGAAAGCTAGAAGAAAGAAAATATGATCAAAATACAATACCTTCTTTCATAAATGTCTGTGAAAAATTCATAAAAGTAAATTTATTACATAGGAGAATCATTGGTATTTCTGATAAACAGTTATGTTAAAACCACAATATATAAAGCACCAATAGACTAGGAGGACTAACTTAAATATAGGTGATCCTGCAATTAGATAGGGTTATGTTTTGACAATCCTTTGATAAGTTGAAAATTATTGGCAGTGGCAGTAATTTTAATAGTAGTAGTAGTAGTAGACAATGGAAGACTGAACCCTCCAAAGTAATAAAATCTTTGATTAGTTTTGATTCAAGATCCTCCATGATGATATCATCCAAAGTTGAACCCATATTCTCCAAAGTAATGAGATTGATTTACTATGCAGCCATTGGTCAGCTGTAAATTTTTAATAAAATAAAAAAATATTTCTAACCAATATGCTATGAAAATAAAATATCAAAATATCCTAAGAATAATCATATCATGAAATTATAAGTCAAATGATCATAAGTAGAGGATCATTTGTATCATATAAATATTCTGTACTGTTAGCCTCATACTATATATGATTTTTGTATCTTGATTTTATTAATCTAGATATGAACTTATGCTGTTTAATTTATAATGATTGTATTTAATTTTATTCAATGGCAAAATATATTCTGTTTTCTATAATTTAAATGTTTAGTTGAAGATTATTAGCCTGAAAGTAATTCTCTTTATTGGTTTTTTCATACTAAATTTAATCCTGATAAAAGCTTGTTTTATTTATTGGATTCTATATAGGTTGTGTTTGTAAGTAATTTGGTATAAAGGTTTGCCCAGATCAGAAAATTAAAGACAAAATAGATTCATTGTAATGACCAATGAATTTTGATAAACAGATTGTGATATTGTGGAAATTAGCTTCAATATATGCCATATAAAAGTGGTATATACTGAAGCTAAATCTTGGAGCATTTCTGATACAAAAAAGTTTGTGCAAGATTTCATAAATATTATCAAATCACAAGAAACAGACAATGCAACCATATGTTAATTTTGTGATATTAATTAGAAAATTGCTGCATTTAGTTTCAAACATCATTGTGATTATATGTAGAATTTTAGTGAATTGACTAAGAGTGATCTGTAGAATAGTTTATAAAAGATTAAAAAAAATTTCAAAAATTCAACAATAAATGATAATAGAGAACTATATCAAGAAAATTTCAATCTTTGTCCCAAAACAAATTTCATTCTATGTTTTGGGATAGGGAATGAAATTTTCTTGTGAATTATTTGGAATAGGGACAATCAATTGTTTAATATGTAGAAAGAGTTAAAATTGATGAGTCAGATTGCAAAAATTAGTCCAGGAACAAAAAAACAAAGGTCTCTAAAATGAAATTCCTAAAGCAACATTATGACAAAAGAATTTATTCAAGATTTAGATTGATTGTCATATCAACTTACTGCACATTCTGGATCTTATAAGATTTCATTTATTCAGAAAAAAAAAAATTGTTATTTCTGAAGAATATTTTTGCAATAATAATGTAATAAAGAAATAGCTTTGTGAATCTGATGACAACAGGATATAAACTATTATTAGAGAATAAAAATATATAAAAAGTAATGAATATGGTATGAAAATATCAAATCTTAAAGTACAAAGAAAATTTTATATGTCAAACAATAAATAAAAGTTGAAGACATTTTTTTTGAATTCCTCCTCATAAATGTGTGCAACTATTCTTGGAAATATTTTGTCAAGAATAATAATTTTTAGGAATGTTCTGCTTAGAATAAGCTGCATATATGTTTGAGAGAGCTTTTCAGTAATATTACTTAAAATATAAGTTTATATAAAATTTTTTTATATATCAAAAGAACTATTATTTTGTAAATTAACTGAATTTTAAACTATAAAACAATAAAGATTGTTAATCATTTATATAGCCTAAGTATGTTTGTAGGAAATTCCTATGAAATCATTAGGACAAAATATAACATTATTAATTTGAAATTTTTACACAAAGATCTATTTCATTTGCATTTATATATTTTACTTTGAATTTTGTTGAATTATTTAAAATTATGAAAATTCAGTTTAATATTTTTATTTTTTTATTTCAGGATTAATTGATAACCATAAATCTCAAGCTGCCAGTACTCAACATAGACAATCAAGTAAATTCTCAAAATTTTGTATCAATAAAACATATCCTAATTATAGAACCAACAGTAATCTTAAATTAAATAAATTACAAAATAACAGAAATCATGTTCAAAATGGTTTGTTTAAAAATAAAATAAATCCATACAAAATTGATAGAACTGTAAGTAATTTATCTTATAGGAAATTCTCATGTAATAAAAATTCTACAAGAGAAAAAACTTTTGTATCTGTAAAAAAGAATCCTCCAGTTTCTACATCAAGTATCCAATCTGAAAGTAAAACCACATCAAAACTTCAAGAATTCATCCAGTGTTCACCAATATTAATTACAATACAGGATCAATCAAAATCCATATCTGTTGGTCATTCTTCTGAAAAAGTGAAAGTATTCAAAAATGATTCAAAAGAATTACCGAATATTTCTGTGACAAAACACAATAGCAGATTATTACAAATAGCACAAAATAAGATTCCTGAGAAATGTAATAGTCCACTAAATACTAGTAAAAATTCATCAGTAACTAAAAGTAGATTATGTTCATCACTAGGTATGAATAAAGTAAATTTACCATTAAGTGCAAATAAAATAAATTCATCAACTATGAACAAAGTGTGCATGCCATCTATGCCATCTATAAGTGTGAATAAAATAAAATCATCAATAAGTAAAAATAATGTTTCATCAGTTAGAACAAATAATGTATGTTTGCCAATAAATACTAAAATATCTTCATTAAGTAAATCATTTCAAAATAAAAATGACAAAACAGTATTAAAAACAAAATATAAAGTTGTTAATTATAGAAATCTGGCTAAAATTAAAAACAATAATTGGAAATGTACATTAAAAGGAAAACAGTCTGTAAATACAGTTTATCAAAGAAGTTATGTTTCTTCTCCATGGAAGTTAATATATAGGAATCAACCTAGAATCACAGGTAGATTATTTTTTCAGTAAATATTTTTCTAAAAGATTTGATACATTTATATGATTTTTTATTTAGGAAAATATTTAAAACCTCTAAATTGGATTAATCATCATTCCAAGAATTTTTATTATAAACAACAGAAATATATTAAAAGAAATACTTTGTATTATAAGAGATGGAGAAAGCAATCTTTGGCATCTAGAAGGAAAATATACACTGGTACAATGTAAGTCTGTTTTCTTGAAATTTCATTTAAAATTTAATCTTTATAATTAAATAACAAAAAATTTTAAATATTCAAACATCATGTAAATTCCATTTGCAAAGTATAATTTCTTGCTTATCTATTTTATTCCATAATCTAAATGTAGTTGATCTGTGATTGTTATTAATCTGGGAAAATCCTTAAACAAGTTTAATTTCTCATAGGAATCAGTGGTATGCATTTTTAATGTTCTAGTTCATGGGACATTATACTATATATCAAATATAAATTCATCACTATATAGATTAATATTATTAAATATGGTTTGTTTTGATTTATTACTATCCTCTTTTTAATATAAATGAAATATGACTATTTTTAACTATTCAGTCAAAAACATTAACCCAGTTTTCTCCAAGAGATTTGAAAAAAAGGGATACTCTTCTGGAAAAATATTTCATTATAATAAGCAGAAAATAAAAATTTTTTCACAAAAAATTTATCTTTCCAAAAATAATTTTCATAAAATATCTATATTTAATACAGAAATGTATACAATATTTTTTGTGTGTTACTATTTAATTTTTTCTGAAGAAAATTTTAACATTAAAATTTTTCTTACCTGTATCAGAAAAATTCATTACAACTTTTTGTATTAGAGAATCAATTTAGTCAACACTAGTTTGAGTCTATCAATATTTGCAAAAGTGATTGTCATATAAAAAGAGTTTTTTTTTATTGTTATGGAAAATTATAACATTCATATAATAGCTTTCTCATAAATATTTTTTAATTTGAATAAAATCCAAATATAAGATTTATCAGATCGTCTCAACCTGTGGTCTATGATCTTTTTATAGAGTTCAATAGCAATGATAAATATTATTTCTTAAATATATGAAATTTTTCTTTTTTAACATTATGCAATGTAAGGAATGGACATTTAAGGTGAATCATTAAAGTTATACACAGGGATGATTAATTAATTTTGATTATTTTTAATGCACAATCTTCTAATAGACTTCAAGGCAATATATGTGATTTTTATTCAAATTGGAGAATATTTAATTGAGACCATTTTGATAGGTGTCCAGATAAATATGATTCATGGGCTTTGTTCCCTAAAAAAGTCTTAATATATATATAAATTTAATTCAGATCAAATACTATATGAGTGTGACTCAATATTGATTATTTTTGATAAATCTGAAACTGATAATTTTGAATTTTCTAAAAGATATAAAATTGAATAATGAAAAGGGTCACATGATTGACGAATCAATCTTAATTTGTTAATTTAAGAAAAATAAAAATTTTGTTTTGATAATTGTAATTTAATACAAATTTGAAATCTTGTTTGTTTTTTTTTTTAAATTCAATAGTGCTAAACAAGTAAAGAAGAATCCTGTTTTGAAGTCAAGAATGATGATGATAGGAGGGCTTTTGTATAAAGTTTCAAAAACAAAATTATCAAGAGCTTGTAAAGTAACACGAAATAAACAAATGCCAAGAAATCGTGAGAAACTTAAATTTTAGTTTTTTTGCTTTTTATTTCTTTTCAATTTAAAATAATCCGGTTTTGTTAAAAATTACCAGGAACAAAGCATCAAACATTATTGATTCGTGGTGTTAGATATCAAATGGATCCATCTGGAAAAGTATTAAAACGGCTTCCTAATCAACCTGCACACACAGGTAAGTATTTTTGTTCAAGAAAAATAAAGGTATTTTGAAATCAGTAATGATATTTCTGGCTGTTTACAAAGTATTATATAAAAATTGTTAAATAAAATCAATAATAATTGTTTTACAGATTCTCAGTCAAGCATTCTAAGAAAAAACCTCAAGAGAATAGACTTAGGAGGAGATACCTATATTCAAACAAAGCCTGGTGTTTTAACAAAAACATCATCATCACAAGCAAGAACATTTGTGAAGTTTGTAATTCTTTTTGCATTCATAATATTTAGTAAATTACTAAATAAAATATATAATTTTCAAATTCTTATTTAGTCGTGTAGTTAATCGAAGTATATATCATGTTTTGGCTGCTGATCAGAAGAAATCTCGATCTAAAAATAATTTGTATTGTATGTTTTACAATCGGTTTGGTAGATGTAACAAAGGTGACTCATGTCCTTATAAACATGATCCAGATAAGATCGCAGTTTGTACAAGGTATTAATCAATTACAATTTATCAATTATAATTCAAATTGTAGTTTTAAGTGCTCTATTTTATTTAGATTCTTGAGAGGTACTTGTAAGGTAGTGGATTGTCCATTCTCTCACAAAGTGGCACCCGAAAAGATGCCGGTTTGTTCTTTTTATCTCCAGGGTCGTTGTAATAATGATAATTGTCCCTATCGCCATGTTAAAGTTAATCGTAGTGCAGAGGTGTGCAAAGATTTCTTACGAGGTTATTGTCCTGTTGGTCAAAAGGTATGATATTGATGGCATTTTAAATAACATGTAAGTACATTTAATTGTCTAGTTTCTCTTCTAACTAAAATTAAAACACTGATTTAAATTATATTTTTATATTTTCAATTAAAGCTGGTTTAATATTGTATTTTTTTTTTTAATATAATAGATAAATACAGGGAAACCGTTTATTTACAATAATTAATTATTTTAATAGGATAACATCTAAAATACCAAATATGTCTACAAATTGCATTTACAATCAATGAACAGCACAAAATTAATGAAATATCCCAAAATAACGTCAGTCAAATGCTTATTTTTAGATGATAAATAATTGTAAAGGCATATATTAAAAATTTGACTACTAAAAGTTAAAGCTAAAATTAAAATAATTAACTTTTTAATTCTTTTATAATTAATTTTACTTTTTTTTTGGCTTTATATTATAAAATATAAAACAAATACATTTGAAAATAATCATTGTTCTTAACAATATCTATGGAAATAAGAGTTCAGTTTTCAGACTAGTTTAGAGCTCATTCAAGTTGTAAGAGTGGTTGCCTTTGTAAACAGTTTGATACTTACTGTCTCAAGATGAAACTTGAAAACTCCAACTCAATACATGAAATGCTATGAATGAATACATATGAATGAGAGAGTTAACTCTCTATGTAATTAAATATTTCAATGCAAAATTCTTTATAATTAATAATAATTTCTCTAATAAATTATACAAAAATATCCTTATGGCAATATTTGGAATAAAATTCTGCATTTAGAACATGTACCTGTTAGAATGATTCAGATTGTTTTAGTAAATTTTACTACCTTTCATATTTTTTAAAGAGGTTTTTACAATTATAATCATAATTCAACATTTACATAGGGATTATATGATCCAAATAATCCTAACTAGCCAAAACTCACTAATGATTAATTTTTGGAAGTTAATTCAAAAATTAATCACTATGAGGAGTTTTGGCTAGTTAGGGTTATTTGGATTATATAATCATAATTTTTAAATACAGCTAGTTCTCAACTTACAACCTATGCAACTTACGACCATTCTACTTTATGACCACAATCATAAAGTTGAATATGAAGTCGATAATGTAACTTATAACATAAATTCACATTATTGTACAGTGTACATATAGCCAAACAACAACTTACGACCAAATCGTGTTACGACCAGTTTGTTGGAACCGATCGTGATCGTAAGTCAGAACTAGC
>WUQG02042259.1:0-10623 GCA_011317285.2 Androctonus mauritanicus | reverse complement strand
ACTGAACTTCATTTTTTACTTTAATTTTGTTAATTTGTAAAAAATTTTTTAGTTTTTAATTTCTTGTATATTTAGCTATATGTTATATATATTTTGTTTTTTATTTGTCCGGCATTCCTCCTAACATATTAACTATATGATGTAATCAACACGTAACTCAAAAACATTCGATGTTCTATTTAGTTTTAAATAATTTTAAAAGTATGTAAAGTAGTTGTTCCAGAACCTGAAGATGGCGCATAGCCGAAAACGTTAGTTCTGGTTGATTTTTAATAAAAATTTTTTTTCCCCATACTGCAAATAGTGCTGTAATCTATCCAGTTGGTAATTTTATAGCTGACAATTCAAGGATTGAATCAGAAACATTATTGTTTCAATTAAATTTTAATAAGCATTCCTGCTAAGACTATTTATTTTCTCTATCTTAATATTATTTTATAGTTATTCATTCATTCATATTATATCTTTAAGTAAAGGATTAGAGTAAGTTCTATATAACATCTTAAAAAATTATATTTCAAGAGGATATAATCTATCATCATCAGATTTCATTAAATATAAAACAATAATTCTCCAGCGTTTTTATTACAGACCATTTTATTTATTTATTTACTTACCACAGACCATTTGGTATCAAAAAGTATGGGCAAATTCTAGATATTTAAGCAATAAAATTTATTATTACCATGGATTATATCAAGGGTCTGCAGATCATGGATAGAGATAAAAATAGAAGATAAAAATAATAAAATTATTCCATTAAAATCAGAATGGACATCAATTAAGATTCAAAAAAATTTTGTGATAGGACAAAAATACCATTACATGCAAATATTTCCAACTTAAGTGGTTAATTTATCCAAAAAATTTCTACATAAGTCAAAAATTGCATAAGTCCAACAATTCTTATATTCAATATACATAAATAGATGTCTCAGCAAACAGAATGGCTAAATGAAATTTATAAGTATACTTTATGCATAAATAAAATTTAAAGCCATAAGTGATATTTAAAAAAAAATAATTTGTTTAATAAATTTTTCATTCACATTTTATAGAAACTTAATAAATATATCCATGTATCTCAAACTGTGTAAGTTGGAGACATACTGTATTTGCATTTAATTTTAATTATTAGATGTCCAATAATTTCATCTTTCTATATTCAAGTTTAAAAAATATTTTTCTTATTATGAGTAGCGGGAATTATCTCTCCTTAGTTCTTCATGGATCTGATTCTAATTAACATTTATATCCAAAAGGAATTCAAATTGCAAATAAGGAAATCTCTACAAGAAACATCTATTAGATCACCAAAATTTTATTCCATGGTTCATTATAAAAATCAGATAAAAAAAAATTGTAGCCAAAATAAGCATGAAATATAAGATCAAAAATTAGCATTCATTAATTTAATTAATGACTTTTGGATAAATGGATTGTTTCAAAATACTGTACTCAATCTGAATGAAAAGAAGTTTATTTTATGAATTTTACAAATCAAAAACTGAAAATAAAAAATAACCACAATAAGGCATGTTTTGTTAATTCATAATAAAATTTTTACACTTTTCAGTTTTTATAACTAACTATCCTTAAAGTATAAATTATTGTATTTAGAAAATGATTTGGCTATTTGATACTTATCCAAATTATTCTTAAAATAAATTTTGTTTGCAAATTGAAAAGAATTTTCAATAAATTTATTAAGTTAAAATGAAATCCTTATTTATATTAAAATATATAAATAATTACTAATATATCCATTCAACTTTGATATCCAGTTTATTTAAAGGATATTAGAGTTGAACAACATTAGCAATTAGAAAATTTACCATGATAATAATAGAAAATTAATTTAATATAATTACATTAAAAACAAATTTATAATAAGAATAACCTTCCTTAAACTTTAATTAGAAATTAATGAAAACAATGTTTTATTTTTACATATTTTGAATAAGTATTAAATTGATGATGATATAAGCTATGATTCATCCTTTGGTAATTTAATCAAATTTTAAATATCTGATAAATTACATTGCTTGAGTATCAGTAAACAGTCACATTAAGCCAGCATGAGTCAATTTATTAATTGGGAACATTAAAATAATGAGTAGGAATTAAATGGATTGTTTACAAATTATTAAGCATTCAGTATACCAAGCATTCTCTTACTATGAACTGTTGGAATATACTAATCAATTTATTATATGCCAAAGCAGCAAAATAACTTTTCATCTTTTCACAGGTTATTTAAAAATCTATCACAATATAAATGCAAGTTTTTAATTATTTTCATAATATTTAGTATTCTTCCAAATTAGTATACAAATTAAGATAACTGATAACATCTAAAAAATATTAACTTTCAATAAATTTATTTGATCAAAAGTAATAAAAAATAATTAAAAAGTTGTATTTTATCTTGATGAATTATATCCATTTTTATTGTTAGCTGGAAATTTACATTGAATAGTGCATGATCTACCTACAATATGCATATAATTTATTTTCAAATAATTAAAAATTTTTGATTTTGGTAGTTTTTCTTAAATTTAGATAGTCAAGCAATATATATGAAAACTAGTAATTCTTTATATATTTTTACGTGTTTCAAATGATTATTATTGATTTTTTTGGCTTATATCAAGCCTGAAGTTGGTATCCAAAATATAGTTTATATTCTCCATCACTACAAATGATAAAATTTATGCAAATCAAAATAAAATTGTATTTGCACAGGTATTTCCCACAATAACATTATCAGTTTAATTAGAAATTCATTACAGTTACAATACAATACAATCATTTATTAACCAATAGGCATATTTGGTAGGTATTTCATCATTGTCTAAATTTAAGAAATATGGAATAGCATTATATTAGAATATAAAAGTGATTAATGGAATAATACAACCAATTAAATGTTTAGAAAGTGGTTAAATGAATTAATCCTTATTTAAATCATACTTGTCAAGGAAATTTCGCCAGTCTCATACAACAAATAGCAAACTGTGCAACAAACCGATCTGTATACGATACATATAGTTATGACTGAACATTCATTACATTAGTACTAAGTAGTCTAAGCTACAAGTACCTGTTTCTATTTTTACTTTTAAATAGAATTTTGACAGAATTAACCAGATAACATACCTCTAAAAATGTTCATTTTTGGATTTCAAATTTCTATGATCAATTTTGTGAAAACAAAACATGAGAAATAATGAGAGAAATTTTTGAAGCTTCTCAATATTGTCAATATTTATTCCTATAGGAAGTAGCACTTTGGTGATTGATAATTGTGTGATGGCTACTCCTCTAGACATAATGTATAATATTCTTAGCATATTTTTTGCAACTTCTGCCAAATTATTGGAGCACAAGTCCAATTTTATTAGAATTCATGGGAGGACATCTCCAATTATACAAATAATACTGTAAATTTCCATCACCTAAACCAAATTTGAGAATATCCAAGTATTCCTTATTTTCCATAAGATCAAGAGCATTAAAAACATCATATCCAGCATTTTTTGCAGTTATGAGAGCATCCTGCATAAGATCAGCAAGAGGAGTTGAAGTGCTAACTGAATAAAAGGCATAGGCGGCCTTCAGAGTCTTGTGAACAGGATGGTGCATAACTGTTGAAGGAAGGGTATAATAACTGACAAAATCCGTAATTCTCCCATTCTTCTCTACAACAAAACTATCAACGATCTCTGTGCGAGGAATAAACCAATGACAAAATTCTTCTTCTGTGAAAACAGGAGCAAGATCAAACTTCTTTAAATAAACGGACAGAATCTTCTGTACTTTAGGAACATCAGATGGCACCATACGTCGAAAGTTTAGTGTTCTGGGTGCCTCTGGAAGTTTGTACAGTTTCAGTGTCCGTTGCATTGTCATGTTTCGACTCAAATGAGAAAACTTTACTTCTATCAATTTACGAGGATTAAGAAAACGATGCCAGTATCTGCAGGTTCCAATAGGTTTAGGAATTACAATTCCTGCCGTATAGACTGCTTGAAATATTCCTTCTAGATTAACTCTCCTAGTAATTTCACGAATGAGAACTGGAGCCACTCTCTTCGACCTAAGTTTCTTATGCACACATAGAAAATTAATTTCCACCATCTTCTGCACATGATCATATATCCGTATGACTGCTGGCACTGCACTGATGAAACCGACCAGCTTTTTGCTCTTGATAACACGAATTCCACAATGCCATTGACGAAGCCAGCCTGGCGGTTGGAGAGCCCATTGAAGAAATTCTGGTGAATAATCAAATCTAAACATGTTATCATCATCTTCTACATAGTTCTCATTCAATAACTGATACAATTCTTTCAAAACTAACAATTCATTAACATCCAAGGTATCCCACATGAATCCTTGAGGAAGACTATATGGTTCTTTCCTAATGTCTTCAATTTTCTTGTCTGGTTCTATAGGTTCATTGGAAGTTATGACTTCATCTAATTTGGGAACTGCCTGGGTACTCCAAAATTCATAGCTTTTCCTCAGTGCCTCTTCATGAGTCTTTGCTGGACCCTGATGAAAATTTAACATTTCCATAGCTTTTTGTATCTCTTGCAATTTAGCCAATGGAGGTGTTTTTAAGTCTGTAGCAGACTCTGTTGCAGAGAAAGTATTTTCTTCAGCATCTTTATGTTTGTTTTTCTTCTTACTTTTCCTCGCATGATTCCCGCTTGCATTAATTATAGGTTCTGTATTATTCATCTGTTGAGACGATGCATTAGTTTTCCTATCTTCATTTCCTACTACATTATTAATGGAAGAACAACTCTTTTCGTTCTGGTCGTAATTTTTAGTCTCGCCAATCTTCTCCCCATCTACATTGTCCGCCATGATGATTCAGAGCCAAGAAACCAGTCGATGACGCAAAGTATAAGCTACAACCACGCCACTACTCCTGTTGCGGTAGACGAACTAAAATGCCACACCTTAGCGACGACCTTGAATATTAAAAAATACATTTTGTATATTATCGATTAATTGTAAGAAATTTTATTTAAAAAATAAATCTATAAAATTTCTAATCAGTTAAATTACATCAGAACCGATCGAATCTTTAAAGATTAATAAATGCAATTCATCCAAGAGCATCCTCAATTATTGGTAATATAATCATTTTACACTAGAGTACAATTTGTTTCCTTATTGCACGATTGTAACCTTTGTTGATATACAATATGTAATTAAATCGAAAATTAAAATCAACTATATATCAATTAATCATTCACTTACTCTATATTATATTAGAATTATTGGGATATTAGATATGATAGTTATTTAAAATTAGAAAATAGGAAATTTTGAATGGTGGCATGTAAACTCAATTTTTCGATAATAAATTATTAAAACTATTTCTTAACGAAATAAAATTTCAAACTTAATACTGAATATTTAATATTACATTTGTTTTTTCTTTTTGCTAATTAAACAAAGGCGTGTAACTTGTATGGAACAAAAAATGATTTAGATCCAAATGAAGATTAAACTCAGATATTCTTGCACTGAGCCAAAGTTATGCAAGATATTTCATTACTGTTCTCATTGATTGAATACTTCATTCAAACAATGTAAGGTTAACACATGAAAATTGGAGAATACGTTCTTAAGAAACATTTTCAGTTTATTGCATTATTCTTTTTAGTTAATATTATTCCTTATTTGATTCCAAATTATGATTTATATATTCCTGATATATGGGGCCTACTCCCGTTCGAAAAATTTAGTTCAATCGATCAGATGGCCGTGGTGAAAAGTTTGGCTTTCGGCCAGAGAAATCAAAACTAAATTTCAAGTTTCTTGTTGCGTAACTCTCATAAGCAGAAAATTCGGACTCAATCCATTGATCATCGTTTCCCATGTACGAGTATCATTGACCTGGTTAGCCAAGTGAATTAAAATAACGCAAAGATCAGAACGTATCGAATTTCAAATGCTCATAAATACAGTCCGTTAGAGAGCATTCTTAATTATTAAATAGTTATTTTGCAGTGAAATATTTATAATAAATTTGAATGTTTATAAGTAGTACAATAGCGCAATCAGAAATTTAGCAAGAATATGCAATAAAGAAAATTAAGAAATATCGAATATTATTTGAATAAAACTGAAACGCAAAACAGTACAAAATTATGATTTATATATTGCATTGGTTATGATTAGTTTATATCAATCGAATCTACTATATAAATAATAATCACTGAACAAATCATAGTAATAATATTAGTAGCAGGAAAATTTAACCATTCCCTTGGATCTGAAAGCAAGGGAATAATTGAATTCCCTTGCTGCATGCACCACTGAAGTAAGAAAATTGAAATATTTAATGTTTACGCTGTCAGCGTGCCACGCAGGAGGACCCCGGTTCGCGCCCCCTCTGGTAACTCCTGAAAACTTTTCAGGGGTGCTGGGCCCGGCCCGGCGATGCCCGTCCTTCACCATCCAGTCCCCCTCCACGGGTGTAGGTGCAGCCCGTGGTTGGAATTGGCCCCGTCCCTTAGTAATCTTCCTGATTGGAAAGTGGCGTAAAATATGCAAAAATATATATATATATATATATTTAATATTCATTTTCATTAAAGCTATAAAAGATTTAATATTTTGTAATAAAAATTAATAAACAAAATTTCCAGAAATCCATAATATTATTTTTCGATGTTTTGAGTCGACCGGATGACTGCGTGGTAATGCATTCGCTTACCATCTTGGAGATTCTAGATTCAATTTTGAATCCTATATTTTCAGGTTTTTCAGAAGAATTCGTCCTCGCATTCAACTCATCTGTCAATTTTTATTGGCCCATTATGGATATTAGTCAGCCTGCGAAAAGTAGTACTACTACTTTTAGAGCCGATCATAGCTAATTAACATTTAGTTGAATTACACGAGATATATTAAATACTTGTGTTATTTATCAATGTAATTTAAGCTTATCGATGTTTTGGAATCTTTCTTGTATGATTTAACATTGCGTTCCATTCTGCGAGTATTAGGCAACGCTATATGCCATGCCTATCACGACCATCCACACCCCTAGTGAAGTGTTGTGTTCTGTGCGATTTAACATCGCTCTCGCCAGATGTTTACTAGGCGGCGGAGCATTTACAAGCCTCCATTACTGGCTACCAGTAATGGGTAGTAATCAGCGGAGCTTTTCTAGTATCCATCACGATCAACCTACTTTTGTAGTGAGGGTTTTTTCGCTAACATTTGTCACTACTTCCCAATCAACATACATCGCTCATTAAATACCAGGACGAATTTTAAGCCCGCTACAGGCCATTCACAACTTTTTTACTGTGCAGTTTTTCGCCGCTTCTCATCTGGGTAGTATCTGGCAGGGCAGTTAGTATCTTCAAATGGGAAGGGAATTTCTAGGTAGAGGTGAGCGATCCTGGTAGGTACTCCAGTTCCCACCAGGATCGCTCACTTCTGGTGCGGTCAGCCGTTAGATATAGGATGGGTTTCAATAAGTTGGGCCCGGACCCTTCCAGAAAAAATTTGGAGGTGTGAGACCCGTGAATGCTGTGCTTCAACTCTGATCCTCCAGGGTGGAAACACAGCATGTTTCCACCGCTGCTATCCAGCCGAAGTTCGCTCACAACTGGCAAAGATCAGCCTCCACAGAATACGAGGATCGAAAACCCGAGCTCAGATTCTGTTTTATAAATTTTCCAAAGGATGGGTTTCAGATTCTCTGAAAGGAAAGCTAAAGCGTTTCCATGCAACCAATCGACCTCGTTGTGGGATCGGCCTTGAAGTGAGGGACAGTGATTAAATGAATCTAGACTCATTGTTATTTAAAAAGTCTTGAGATGCATGACTTGTATTCTCTAAGTATCAAGTTAATGCTTTATCAAAAAGCTTCCGGGCGAAACTTCAGTTGCTAATTTCTAATGAAATTTCGGCAGATTAGCGGCATGGAAATACTTTGGCTTTCCATTCTGGAGGGCCTAGATTGGAGTTTTGGGTCCCATCTCTTGAAATGTTAATCAAGGGGTTCAGACCCGGCCATCGATCCCCGTCCTAAGAGCTACATTTATACTTTTGAAGGCTCTAGGCGCAACATCATTATGAGGCTCCAAAATAACAAGTCTATTTCAATTTCAACTATGAATTTAATATTTAAAAATAAATATTTTATTTTGTAACTCTAATTAGGGGCGCTTCCAGTTGACAAGCAACTTGATGACCTTGCTGAACAAGCGCTTACCTAGCAAACGTCATCGCTTAAACAGCTCACGCTGTCTAACTGAATGCTACAAAATTAGCAAGGAAAGAGGTCGCTTACTTTGCTTAGAAGCAAATCCAGCGATTGATGACGTCATTCAAAGTAAGCAAACCATCAAGTTAGGCAGCTCATTCCATCAAGACGGTTTGCTGAGAAGCGATTAGTAAACTGCTTGCCAACTGGAAGCGCCCTAGGTCTCTCCTGATCAGAAGCCCGGGGCGGTCCGTCCCTTCCGCCCCCTTGGTACGCCACTGTATAAGTCCATTTTTTATCAATTAAATTATTAAAAAATGGACTTATACAGTGGCATACCAACAAACAGTGACGTACAAAATATTAATTTTTTTTAATTGATTATGATCCATAATTTAATCAATTAAAGTCATAAGATATACAAAAAAACATATCCTACTAAAATTTATTATTTTAAAACGTGAATTTTCGACAAGATATATTTATTAAGCTGTCAACCTCTCAAACCAACTTCTTTGAAGATATTCATCTCACATTAATTTTTTAAAAAAGCAGTTCTAATAAAGGCAGAATAGTCTTATTTACGAACATTTTTATTTTAAAAAAATAACGCAGCCATATTGAAAATTTCATTGAGATCAAGTGGTAATTTTAATTTATTTTTATCATTGTAAATTAGAAGCATAATCTATATGTATCATTAAATTTTTGCAGATTGAAACATCATTACGACAATAAGAGAATTTATAAAATAACAATAGTGGATTATTGGTGAGAAAAAAATCTTATTAAAACTAGATTTTACATTCTAAAATTGAGAGCAGTCATCGAATGATAAACTTAAGTTTTATTTTAAATATTATATTATTTTATTTGTAATTCATTTGATAATTTGTTTACCTATTTTGCATTAATTCATTCGAATTATTTATAAAATGAATAATTACGAAATGTTAAAACTATTTAAACAAAACAACTGAAAAATTATATTGTATTAGAACTATCAATATTCACATAAAGAATACACATAGTATAACATATCTGTTTATATGTATAAATAAACAATTATGCTATATTTAATTTACATATAGGTTTATACAATCTGGTAGACATTATTTTTAGGTAATGATGATAATATGACAATCCTAAACATAATTCATAACGTTATGCAAATGTTAAGCTAATGATGTCTATCATGGTTTTCAATGTTAAAATCGAATAGAGCGAGAGGAGAAAAATGCGAAGAAATACAAGATGATGATTAAAGGTCGATTCACACTATACGGAACGTCAACGCACGTCAAAATATTGTAAAATGAATTTTAAAGGTGAACGTTCACACATGCAGGTAACGGCACGTATCGGCAACGTCACGGATCGTTTAGATTTGTCGAGAAGAATATATTGACGTGACGTTCCGTGACGTTGCCTTACCTGTGTGAACAAAGGAATGGCACGGCAAATGTGGACATATTGAGTTGAACGTGTACTGAAAAAAAGTTTTTGCTTATTTTATATTTTTCATTATAGATGACGAATTCCTTATTGAACAAGTACGTCAATGTGATGAAATCCTCATCCAAAATTAATGTGGTCATTGCTAATTTTCTTTTCGTAAATTTGGACATGATTTCAAACGGAAAATGTAATAAGAATCGCCTTGTCTATTGAGAAACAAATATGAAAACCGACAATGCAGGACTGATGTTGATATACAAAATTGGATGAGTGCGATTGGTGCAAATAGTGATAGCAATATACACGTGACACTGCTGGCCGGTGGCGTTGACGTTCCGTATAGTGTGAATCGACCACCTTAAGTCACGCGCGAGCTATCGAATTCTGTCGTGAGGTATCACATGACGCGATATTTTAAATAAAAGTTATTATAAAACATGTAATTACGCGGCACTAATGTGTTGGAACTTTGGGAACTTGTGTCACTAAGATAGCACTAACGATTGATTACAATTTTTTGAAATTTTAAGAATAGATCTTTCCAACTTGGTATATGTATTTCAAATGATGGCTAGATTGTGCAGTTTTGTACAGTTACCGGTATGTAGGTTCGCCGAAGTCTGGAACAATTTCACACGAAAGTGTGAAAGATTTTTCACCAATCTAGTTCAACAAAATTCTATATTCAATTATTAAAAAAAAAAAAAAAACAGAAATTCGAAACAATAAAAACATGTATAAATTCAGTTGGACCAAAAATACGCTTTTCAATTGTTTAATCATAAAAGTACGTTTCAGCTAAAGTTTCAAAAATCTTCACGGTAAAATAATTTGCATAAATTTTAAAATACAGTGGGGTATGCTACAACGAATTAATTCGTTCTAGAACGTTGTTCGTTATAGCATCTGTTCGTTCTAGC
>WUQG02042248.1:0-10624 GCA_011317285.2 Androctonus mauritanicus | reverse complement strand
CTGTTTTGGGCTCTGAAACTGACAGATGCCATTTACACTTTATCCCATGTGCGATATGAGGGCTTAATCAAAGTTAATCGCCAGCCGTATGGCTGCGGTGGAAGTGTGTTGTACTTTCACTCTGGAGTTCGAGTTCAATTCCGAATCCGATGCCTCCAGTTTTTTAGGAAAGGCCGGGCTCGAGTCATTGCATTCTCATTCTCCACCTGATGTTTGAACGACCATTATAAAAAATGCCTCTAGTAGTTAGGTTTTTTCTGTGGTTTTTACGGTGCTTTCCACTCGATGAGTACTAAGTGACGGGGCATTTTCCACTCAGGTAGAATATTCAGCGGAGAAGCGAAACAAGTCCTTCCTCAGGCTCATCCCTTCGGAAGGGTCATCCAGATAAGAGAAGACGGGTGTTTTTTTTGTCAACAGATGACGCCACTTTCCACGCAGTAAGAGTACTAAGTGAGGGGCGAAACAAGCCCTTCCACAGGCTGCCCACTCCTGCGAAGGGTCAGCCGGATTGTGGAGGACAAGGATCGACAGGCCGGGTCCGGACTCCATAATAAATATTTTCAAGGGGTGGAACCCGAGACTCTAACCCGGTTCCTCCAGAGTGGAAACCCGAAGCGTTTCCACGCGGCCAATCCGTCCGTCCTCAGTCGGCCGGATAAATATTTGCGTACTACTATTATGCATAATACTATTGGCGAGACAGGATAAATATTTCCAAGGGATGGAAGCCGAGATTCGAATCAAGAGTGGAAAACCGAAACATTTCTAAGCGGCCAATTTCTTTTTTATTTATTTTTGGTTAAGTCATGTTAGTTAAGCTACCATGCAGCCATCTAGCGACGAAATTATTTTCGGAGTATGGGAACCGAGAATTGAACGCAGATATTTCAAGTAGTAAACCAGCATTTTCATATACTGCCATCAGCCGGATGATCAAATGATAAGCGATTGATTATCATTTGATCATCCGGCCAATGGTAGCTCGAAGGATTTGTGTTCAATTCCGGGCCTCACACTTCCAATTTTTGAAGGCTTCGGCTTTCCATTCTGGAGAGCCCGAGTTCGAGTCGTAGATCTTATTTCTTGAAAATGTTCATCAAAGAGTGTCGTACTTCTTGATACGACGTACGAGCCCGGTCTGTTGATACCGTCCTCCACAATCCGGCTGACCCCTCCGCTTGTTTCGCCTTGTCAATCAGTGTTCTAATAGAATGAAAATTACGTCATTCATTGACAAAGAAAGCCCGGCCCATTGAACCCTAATCTTTAGTCTATGGTAGGTTCTAAAAGTGGAAAACGCCAAAAATATCTCTTGTGTGATTTTTTTGGTCAACAGATGACGCCAGTTTCCACTCAATTAGAATACTAACTGACGGGGCGAAACAACCTCTTCCACAGGCTGCGCACCCTTGCGGAGGGGCCAGCCAGATTGTGGAGGACGGAGATCAACGGGCCGGGCCCAGATCCCATGATAAATATTTTCAATGAGTGGAACTCGAGACTCGAACCCGGGTCCTCCAGAGTGGAAAGCCGAAGCATTTCCACTCGGTCAATTCGGCCTCTCTTGTGTGATTTAGTTAAGTTAGATTATTTAGATTAAGTCGCTCATGCGACATGCTTTATCTGGCGGCAGCCTCTTTTAGCGCCCATCACAGGCTGGCTAATACCCGTGTTAGGATCATTCAAAAAATTGAAGGATGAGTTCAACGGCCCGGGTCTGGTCCTCCCCGAAAAAACTGGAAGTATGGGACCCAGATTTTTACCCCGATCTTTCAAGGTAGTAAGAAAATGTTTTACCATGCGGCCATACTGCTGTGATTCGGACGCTTAATTTAAAATTAATCTAACCGGCCGGATTGGCCGCATGGAAACGTTTCGGCTTTCCACTCTGAAGAATTCGGGTTTGCATCTCGGATCCCATCTTTTGAAAGTGCTTATCATGCTCCGGGTCCTGCCAGGAAATCCCCGTCTTTTGCAATTCGGTTGACCCTTCCGCAAGGGTGGGCAGCTTATAGAAAGACTTATTTCGCCCCATCTCTTATTATTTTTACAGAATAGAAGATAGCTTCATCTATTGACAAAAACTATGCAGCCATCCGGACAATTAAGAAAAAGTTATTAATCTACAAAAATAAAATTTAATTCCAATTAGAATTAAGCTGGAATTTTTTCTTTCCCTTATTCCCTTTTCTTATTACTTTCGATCATAGCTGATTACTAAGCCGGTAAGATATTGTAGACTGCCCAGAATCATGATGATTCCATCTAGAAAGTTGTACTCCGTTTTCTAACCAAATTTTGAAGGCGGTCGGATGGCCAAGAGATAATGCGTTGGCGCGCACCCATGCGAGGGTGCCACTCCATGGGTGCACGCGTTGGCGCGCACCCATGGAGAGGGGCAAGAGGACCCGGGTCGCGTCCCAGGTCCGGCATCTCCTGAAAAGTTTTTTGGGGTTCTGGGCCCGGCCCGGCGATCCCGTCTTTCACCATCCGGCCCCCCCTCCATGGGTATGGGTGTAGCCCGTGGTTGGAATTGGCCCCGCCCTTAGCAATTTCCCTGATTAGAAAGGGGCATAAAAATGCAAAAAAGAACAAATTTTGATAAATGTTAGAGTCATTTCAGAGTTTCTTTCGAGCTATTCAGACTCATGATATGATCGGTCAGACGATAAGCAAGAATTTTTCGAGAGGAACCTTATTCTTTTATTAGAAAAATTGAAATATAGGATCTAAGATGTTTTCTCGCATTTACTTGGTGAAATCTTGCACCGTACCATGCGTCCAGTGTTCCATTGTTATTTTCAATTCGATAATGCAGTATATTTGAGTACAATATTTCATTTAGTTGGCAGAAGTCTTGTGGAAAAGGGCTAATTGTTCTGTGAAAATACGGGAATTCAGAATTCCCCAGAAAAAATACTTTCAGTTGGCCAGTTAAAAATATTTGTTCCCCTACTCTATATATCAGTGGTGTTCAACCTTTATTACTATACGAGCTACTTTTCTATACTAATTAGTTATTCGGCGATCTGCTCTCATATAGATCACGTTCCCCATCCTGATATCTGATTACGTACAACTATGCAGTTAAATGCTCTCACACATTTCAGAGGACTCACTCTCCTAGTCCTAAAAACTTTAAAGAAACTAAAAACTTTATTTATCCCTTTTCATTATTTTAAACACGTGCATGTATGTGTTATTCCAATATATATGTTTTAACAAATAAAACATATATATTGGAATAAAATATTTATTTCTCTATTTTGGAAAATAAATGTTTAAAAACAACAGATTGATTACAAACTCATAAATTACAGGAAATGCTGGCTGATTAAAAAAAAAAAAGGTTAATGTGAAATTTGGCATTGTTTGGAGCTGATATGAAGAAGTGGCCAATGGCAGACAATCATCCAAATGATCATTTGTAATTTGGTTTCTTGACTTTTTATGACATTCGTATTTAAAAAACGGATTCTGACAAGTATGTCGATCTAGAATTTTTTGCGCAATTTCAGTTAATATTGGAAACATTCTATACTTCCAAATGATAAGAAAATTATTGATTTGACAATTTTAACGAAAAATAAATAAACAATGGCAATACAGTTAAAAAGAATTAAAAAATAACACAAAATAATGATAAATTATTATGTTTTCAGTTTTAATTAAAATTGTAAGGAAGAATAAACAAGAGATCGATGAAAAATCGCTCCTCGATCGACTGGTTGAACACCGCTGCCATCATGGTTGCCATATATCGTCACAAGTCTTATTACAACTGCTCTACACTAGCAATGTAACATAGTTTATAGATGTTCCCTATGTCCGGCGATATCTGGACATTTTTCGAATTATTTTAGACAAAAGTCAAGTTTTTATTTTTGATTAATAAAATATTTATTATTTAGATAATACAGTAGTACTTGTATATATTTGTAATAATACAGTATTGTACTGTACTGCATTTTTTAATACCTATTTGTTGTCCAATTGTTTGCGAGAAATAATTAAACTTGTATTATTTCCACCGTCTTTATACAGTATATGTGTTTCTATATTATTATTATTAGTATTAGTATTATTATTATTGTCACTGTTAAGATATTTGAATTTAATACAGTATATATTTTATAATTTATTTATATAGCGTATAATATAATATATTTTGTTAATCATCTATCCTGAAATCTTTATTATACCATATGTCGAGAGTATAATTAATCATAATTTAATATTTTCGAAACCATATGAATATGGGAAAATGAATCGTACGTTTTACAAAATATTAAAATGCTGCTAAAGCCACGAAAAACAGTTTCTAGGCTAAATAATTTTGATTCGTTTCGCCATCTATTGACTAAATTATTAAATTTATCGATTATTTGATTATTCGATATCTTTTTGCAATGCTTAGTTTAAAAAATTATAATTAGCCCAGATATTTAAATCGATAATCAGAAAGATTTATACCAAATTTAGCGATTATCTAACTTTTATATAAATTATTGATTCTTCCATTTTAATATATTGTAATTGTTGAATTTCATAAAAATATGATTATTGCATTAAGTGTTTTCTATTTGAAAAAAGTTATTTATAATTAAATTTTAACTTCAAGATTAATTTTTATTAGAAAAAATATGAAAAGAAATTTTCTGTTGATATTTAAATCCTTCAATATATTTCAATTTTTACTTTATTTTAATTTTTATTCACAGTTCATACAAACATTGTTTTTAGTTTCTTATCAATACTATATACAGTAGAACCCCGTTTATACGTTTCTCACTTCTACGGTTTTCGCACTTGTACGTTGTGTTTTGTACATTCTTTCGATTTTGTATGTAAAATCATCCCACTTGCTCGTTTTCCATTTATATGCTTTTGCATTTGTACGCAATTATTTTTATTCGTCTAAAGTCGTTTCGTCGCACTTATACATAAAATCCAAGAAATCTTTACGAAACTTTTTCGATAAAAGAACAATTTGTTATACTGTACACTACATTATCTTACGAAATAGAAAGTAGAATGAATACAAAACTAAAACCAAAACCAAAACTTATCCCACCAGTCTTTCTATCGACTTTATGTAACGTTGTGTTATACTGGAAATAACACAACGTTACATAAGATGAAAAAGCATTAGTGATGACAAGATGTGTACAGTAGTTGCGTATGAAGGCTTGATCTATGAATGTAGTATTGCATCCAAAAAACAAACTACAATCGATTCTTTCTTTATGTCAAAATAACTATATTTGCCTGTCATCGTTAATTAAACTTCTTAATTTTAAGTTTTAGTGTATGGAAAAAACATATGTAATCCAGTATGTAGTTTAACTTTTTAAAATTTTAAGTTTTAGTGTATTTTTTCAACCTTTAAAGTTAAAATAAAAAGTTTCATTTTAACGTTAATCTCACTTGCACATAATTTTTGTCAATCCTCTTCAAAAACGTATAAATGGGGTTCTACTGTATTAATATAAAGTGTTGTTTATGTCAATTGTATTGGATAATTGCGAGAATATTATATTAGAGACTATATGGAATGTTTCAACTTTAAGGTTTATACAGGAAACTAATATGAATCGAAAAGTTCATAACAATTTTTCAATGATAAAGTTATAGTCAAAATGGAGTCTAAAGATTATTGATATACTGGAGGACAATTATTGACTACTGTTATTTTGATGATATTTATTTATTAACAAATTTTTAAAGCAACTTTATTTATTACTTATTTATTAAAACATGAATTTATTTTTAAGTAAGTAATTCATTCGATAAAAATTGAAATTGTTCATCGAATAAATTTTTTAAATAAAATTTTTTCCTCTCATTAAAACTTCAATTTGTTTATTTATTTATTTTTCTTCATATTTAAGACATTTTATCAAATGAATGAAAAAAATGTCAAATTTTAAATTCATTAGATGAATATTAAAACTTATGATATACTTTCTTAAATATATTTTAAACTAATTATTAGATTTTTGGCATTTAACAAGAATCGTTGAAAATGACCTCAATGACATATCAGTTAACTCTTTATCTTTAACCATTTAAAAATGGCTGACTTTTAAATTTCGGAGATTTCTTCTTAATAACTTTTGAATCATTCGATTGATTCTAATAAAATTCAACAAAGTTTTCGGTCCATTAAATTCAACTTTTGAGATAAAATTAATTCGCCGGCCAACTTCATCTATTTTTAAGTGGCGGACGTTCAAATTTTTGAAGTTTTCTCTATAAAAACTTTGGAATTATTTGATAAAATTTTTATGACATTCTTAATGGAAATTATATCATTAAAGATGATAACATATATTTTAATCCCATTTTTTTTTTTATAATCATTCCAAATTAGGAAACATATTCAGAAAGTGGGAAATTAATTCTTCGACAACTGTTTGTTTCAAATAGTTATTCTGATAGTTAATAATTCTCAACTCAAAATTACAATTTTAATTAATAAAAAAAGTGAAATTTATTAATTTTATAAAAGGATCATATAAAATAAAATAAAGATTCCATTTGAAACAAATTTAACGTTTTAAAGTTAAATGTAAAAAGTATTTAAGGAACGAAAAAGCAATCCTCATGAAGATTCTTGCACTTCTGGATATATTCGCACACCGAAAATCTTCTCTTGAAGAATCCGAACAATCCCACCAGTTCATCTTATACAAACTACTCCAATGAAATGTTTGAATGTTTAAAAATAAGATATAGAAAAACTGGATTTATCTGATTTTATTTTACGCTATAATGTATTGCAGTGTTTTCCAAACTGAGGGGCGCGCCCAACTTTGGAATCGCTAGTGTATGACAAAGGAGATGCGCAAGAATTAAAAAATACATCATTGTTGAGAACAAATAAACAAAAAAAAAAAAAATAAATAAATTCAGATTGGTGTCGGAAAAAAAGAATAGAAAAAGGTTAAAAATACATATATCCATATATCCAGAAACTTTCTGCTGTAGTTATTTTAAAGACAAAATATCGATCTGGTTTAGTGACTGAAAAAAGAATTGCGAGTAGCGGTATCTTCAGTGACACCCCGATTTGAGAGAATTTGTGCTGAAAAGCAAAACCACCCATCACATTAGATATTATGTTGTATTAAACATGTATTCCATTTTTCATTTTGTTCGTAAGATTTGATTAATTGTATTAAAAAAATTATACTATAATAAATATATACGGTATATTTTTTATATATAAGAATTTTATTTATACAAAATATGATATATCGTCTTGTAGTATTAAATTATAAGCAGAAAGTATTTATAAAATTAGACTTCTAATTCTTCTTTCTACAATCTTCTTTCTAAATTATAAAACGAGGGGGCGTATCAATTTTTTATGGAAAAAAAGGGCGCAGACAAGAAAGTTTGGAAACCGCTAATGTATTGTATTGTTATATCGTATAAATTAAATTAAAACAAATAAAATTAATTTGTAACAAATTTTCATATTTAATATTGTTTTAAATAAAATTTTAATCATTTGATATTTCCAAATTCAGTATTAATTTTTAATATATATATATTAATTCAATGCAAAAAAAAATTATGATACAGTATTTTACTTTTTTGAACGTTTTAAACGTCCAAAAAATGAAATTTTAATCTGTTTTTTTTTTTTTTGTTTTTCTTTTCTAGAATTAATATTTTAGAAAAATTTATTTAAGTGTAAAAAACTATCAAATTTAAAAATTTTAGAATATCAATTGATTATTAAAAAAAAGACAAAAAAAAAAAAAAAAAACAGCAGATGGCATTTTATAAACTAAAACCACTAACTCTATGACTAAAATTAAACGATCTTTGACTAAAATCGAAAATCTGAAAATTTAAATTGTATTTCTAAAATTTCATAGTTATAAATTAAAATTCCAAAAATGATTTATTGAATTATAATTTATTATATTCATCACATATTTAGCGTTCAGTTTCCATTTACCATCCTAATTTTCAGTGAACATTAAAATTTTATTGACATTTCTAAAAATCACCATCAGATGGCAGCATCAGCTTTTATTACTTTTAAATTTTCAAAAAAAAAAAAAAACTGGTGTAAACTATAAATGAACGAAATAATTAATAAATTATTTAATTTAATAAAAATTATTGATTAACATTTAATTCTATTTATATAAATGATAATTTAACTTACATAATTTATTTATTTGCAACACAAATAATATTAGTAAAATATAAAAATTTGTTTAAAAAAATTTTTTTCTAGGTATTTTAATTTATATGCAATATCTTTAGTATTTAAAATAATTGATAAATTAATTATATAAATTAAACTTATAGATAATTTTAATTATTTGAAAGAAACGATTTTTTGCAAAAATTTTAAATATACAGTACTAACAAGTAAGAGTTATTAGATATTTATGAATATTTAATATTTTTTAATAAAAGAAGAAAAAAGACTGAGATCAGGAGAAACTGTATTGTCAATTATCACTACATCAAATACATTTGGAGCTGTGCTGATGATAACAGAGATATAATATATATGTATACTTAAAAGTAGAGAAATCGCTGCCTCAAATACATTCTTACTACTACGAATGTCATAAAAAATAGCTGTGTATTATTTACAGTCCAAAATTTCTAATGCAGGAAAAGAAATCAATTTTTATTTATTTATTTATTTTTTTAAACAGCATTTGGCCCACTTCTGGATCAATTAACTCCACTCTAAAAGAAACTAGAAATGAATACGTCACATTGATCCAGCTCATTTTGAAGCACGAGAAAGGAGCACCACAACAATGCAGCACCATTTATAACACTACACTTAAATTTCCTACTTTAATTTTTGGTCCTCTTCACCATCCAGAGAGATGAGGAGTGCAAGAAACAACATCGAAGTGCAAGAATCGATTTAGTGCCCGTGTACTTTAAAGGTGAATTAATTGAATTCGATATGGTGCATTTTTAACTATCGAGGCTACGAAGTGATTGATACATGTGCACTTATATACGTCACGATACTGCCTTAAAGGTAAATGTTTTTTGAGGCAGAATTTCTCTACTTTTTTTTATTTATATTCTTAATCAGTATCCAACTTTATTACTTTGTGGCAGTGTACATCGAAAATAACATTAACATTATTTATTTATTTTTCCTTAATCTTCTTGAAAAATTCAATTTTTTTACATTTGCATGTGTGTGTGTATATATATATATATCTTTTTAAAATTACAGTTATACATCAAATTTGCAACAACAAAAATATTTTATTTGCTCCCAACACGCTTTTTATTATCAGTTCTTCATATTTTTTTTTTTATATTTCACAAATTATACTCCTACAATCAGAGTAAAACATTAATAGAAAATAAACATTGTGCATAAAATCAATACAAATATGAGTGACACTTATAAAAATCAATAACTCTTTACCTGGAATGTTATTCTTGTATTAATACTGTATTTTTTTATTTTTACTTCATTTAATTCCAAAATGTCGTCGGACGTGATTATCACTATCTAAAATCTTTGTTTATCCTATAAAAATGTGGAACAGTTTTTCGAATCTTATATCTCTGTGGATGGACTTAAGAAAGAATTGGGATATGTGAAAATTGCTAGGTTGCTATAAAAAATATAACTAACTATAAGGAACTTAAACATAATTTCCAACTTTTATAAAAATTCCGGAAATGTAAATGTGTTTAAAAATTCCTGAAAATATATGAAAAGACTTCTTTTCCGAACAGAATACTGGATAGCAGAAAGACAAAAATTGAAAATTTTCACGTAAAACAGAGTGACAAAAACCTATTAAAAAGCTAAAAAAAAGACGAATAAATGGAAACGAGAGCAAAAAATAAGAATCTTAACTCTCCAAACAAAAGAAGCGCTAATGGGATTAACAATATGTTCCAGAGATGAAGAAATGTTATGGAAGAGCTCCACATCGCATTTTATCATCATCATCATCATCATCACCATTGATATATATCCTTTTCTCCTTTAAAACTCTTATTTAATCTTAACAGTTAACATTCCAACAAAAAACAATTTCAATCAATAACGTGAATTAGAAACAATTAATAATAATTATTTCTCCATCACCCGATTGCTGCTACCTATATATCTAAATATTCTATGTTGTCTTAAGCATCACCTTTTTCCACGTTAAAATACTAATTCTCTTAATTATACATTGGAATCAAAAATTCAACAGACATATTAATGTTCTCTGTTTAACAATTCTTAACACTCAATATATATATATATATACTTTTTTCAACAGGAACACATCTACTATTGAGGCACATCACGGCCGAGATTAGACCAGGTTTTTTTCATATCTTATTTTTTAAAAAAATTATGTATCGTAACATAAAATGTGCAAAAAATTTAATACAATAAAAATATATTAAATTTATATATATATATATATATATACTCCTTTTTAAATCGTTCTACAAAGAAAACAAAAACTCGGTCTTCACTCGTCCTCGTAGTTTGAAAGCCTCATAGTCAACTATGAACTATTGGACTAGCAGGACCAATGCGATTTAAGAGGTTTGGAAGCACAATTTGCATGAAGAGTACCTCTTTCTCTCAGGTCCTGCTTTCCAG